>CABHPR010120849.1:0-54093 GCA_902168415.1 Peromyscus melanophrys | reverse complement strand
ACACACACACACACACACACACACACACACACACACACACACACACATATGCAGAGAGAGACCAAGGAGGGAGGGAGGGAGGGAGGGAAGGAGGGGGAAAAGTGAGGAAGGGAGAAAGAGAGGGACAGAGACGGAGGGGGGTATTTTTTATACTAAAGGTAGCTGTTATATTTCAACCTAGGAAATTCATTTACAGTTTTGGCAGGCATAAACAAACCTTTTATTTTGTCTGTGAAAATGTGTCTGTACTGCATCATGTTATCTTGGATCAGTCTCTCTCCCATCTGATCCATAGAACTTCTCTGAGGATCTTTAGACACTTAGCTAAGGAAACAAAAATCTGCCTATATTCAGATTTTCCAGATTGGAATGTTTTTACTGCACTGGGAAGTATAAAAAAACTGTACACATTACAAATTCCAGAGAACTGGATGGTAGAGTTTGTATTTAATTTCAATATAAACTTTTTAAATTTTTTTTATTTTTATTTTTATTTATTTATTTATTTTTATTTTATAATTTAATTTAATTTTACATATCAGCCACAGATTCTCCTGTCCTCCCTCCTCCCACCCACCCCCACCTTCCCCCCAACCCACTCCCCATTCCCTTCTCCTCCAGGGCAAGGGCTTCCCTGGGGATTCAGCTAAGCCTGGTAGATTCAGTGGAGGCAGGGCCAGTCCTCTCCTCCCTTCACCCAGGCTGAGCAAAGTGTCCTTGCATAGGCCCCAGCCTCCAAACAGCCAGCTCATGCACTAAGGATAGGTCTGAGTCCCACTGCCTGGGAGCCTCCCAAACAGTTCAAGCTAATCGACTGTCTCACTTTTATTACACATACTTGAATATACAATAACTTCAGTTAAGTGAACTAAGTGCAATGGGTGTAACATTCATCTTATTTCATACCAATGTTTGTCTCTCCAATGAATGAGTTCGATGAATAACATTGCATCTCCACAGAAAAAGCTTGGTTTGACAGTCAAAGTAATTGCTCTTGGAAACTTAGTTTGTAGTGGGTAGCCATTCCAGCTTTGATCTGGAAGTTCCAACTCCCATTGAGGCTTCGGTAACTGTCACGCCTACAAGGCGGGGCCAAGGGAGGACCCTGGAGACCCGAGATCCAGATGGGTCAGCTCTCTCTCTGTTCCTGGACCCTGGACAGTGGAGGTTGACTGAGCAGAGCTCCAGAGAACACCGCTGGACTGCGATACACCTTCCCCAGACCCTGTGACCTACCTATCCCTTCATTTGTAAGTTACGCCACTAATAAACTTTCCTTTTAACTACGTGGAGTGGCCTTAAAAATTTCACCAATATTAGTTATTTGGTGATAATGGTTTTATAGTGAGATGGCAAGGTGATAGACCGAAACAGATATGCCTAGAATTTGGTCTCAATAATTGAGCTATGTGATAAACCACATCAGATATAAATGCTCAGTCATTCAGGAACACTTGGTATACTGCAAAATACAGCCATCTCAAAAAACACCATTTAACATCATACATATGCTCATGTACGTAATATTGATTAAAATCAGTGGGTAACAAGAATGTTAGGAAGGCAACTGGTGACTTGTTGGAAAGAACAAGGGTCTTGGCAGGAGAGGGAGGAAAATGAGAATAACAGTGTGAGAATGACCAAATTTCATTATACACATGTATGGAATTGACAAAGAAGCCAGAAACTATAAAAACATAACACCTGGTATAAGGTGTGGGATATTTGCCTTCAAGTTGTCTGTCAGTGTAGTCCAGGAGACCCCACACAAAATACAGGCTATTGCCATTGCTCTTAGTTGGCTTCCAAAACTTGAGGGCAAATACTTCATTGAAGATACTATTCTCTTCATTCACAAGCCTGAAAGAAATCAAGCTGGTACTGAGCTGCCAGTCTCCCCTTAGTTTTCACAATGTTGGAAGTATGGTAGGGGAGACAATTTTCAAGTCACACTGAACTGTAGATACTGAAAACTACAATAATAACTACCCCAGTAAGATACACCCAATGGTGCATAAGGGAACTAAAATCTTGGAGGTAACTAACAAGTGTATCAATTGGACTCTTCTTGATACTATTAACCTAGCCAAGAATCTATGGCTGGGACTCTCATAGACTACAGGGGCTTATTTTATTCTGTCAAATGGACATAATATCAAAATGCCTGATTACCATGTCTATAGATTAGTATATATCTTACCCCTTACCAAAGAAGTCTCTTTTCACTGTGAACAAAGATATTAGAGAACCACAACTGGCCAAAGTGCAGAATAGAAGTAACTATGGTGAGCTCAACCCTAAATGGGATACTATGTCATACCTCTTCCCTGCAAGGCTTAGCAAACATCAGAGAGGAGGGAGTAGAAATATTGGGGTGGGGAGAATTGGGAAATGTGTCTTCTGGATGTGACAGAGCTTCTGCACCTATGAATTCATAGCATTTTGGTTGATCATGAACAAGTTAGTCATCATTCCAGCATGGTTAGGGGAGAGGCTCAGGAGACCCCACTGACAACCAAAATGTTATTGGCAACTGATGGTTGCTGAGGGAGAAAAAGGTCAGTTTTCTTCAGAGGGGTATTCCCTGGTAGGCTTCCCATGTTCCAGTGGATGGTCCTATACCATCCACATATGGGCAGAACTAATTACACTTATTGAGTATAAAAAAAGAAAAGGACATAAAGTTTGGAAGGGGATATGGTGGGATGGATGTCCTTGAGTTGGAGAAAGGCAGTGAGTGGGTGATGGATGTAATCCAAATACATTGTATGTATGTATGTATGTATGTATGTATGTATGTATGTATGTATGTATGAGATTCTCAAAGAAAAGATAAAATTTCAAAAAAAGAAAAATGTATTCATTTCATCATAACTATATATATATATACATATATATATATTGATTTTAAAACTTGATTTCATCTCTTACATACTCCTCATGTTTAGGATATCCAATTCTAATATTTTCTCAATGTATGAAATCTACATACTCTGTTGGGTCAACAATTTTCCACTCTAATACACAGACTTTAACTTCTTTATGTTTCTTTTCATTTATCCTAGAATTCCTAATCCCCTTTACCTATCTTCTCTACAATCTTCATTTTCAGAACTCTCCTTTCATCCACCTCAAGTCTCTATTCACTCCTTAATGAGTAGTGTATACGTGTTCTCCATATGCTATGATTTTCATTTCATGTCAAACTTAACTCTGCCTAATCCAGTATTCTCTTCTTCAACTTCTGATGTGTTGATGTGTTAAAAATTTCTTTTTCCTTCACTTATGCAATCTCATCTGATGTATTTGCCCCTCTTGCCTTCTAAGGGCTTCTTGTTTTTCTTTGTGTTTTCATTTTTACATACATATTCTTCTTCCTCTTCCAATACTTTGTAGTGGCACAATTTTATCTTCTTTATAAGAAGAATTCCAATTTCAAGAAGAAATTAACTTAACTTCAGAAGGCACCAGGAAACCTCTATAAGTTTATATCATATTGTGTTTGTGCATTTGTGCCTTTGTTTGGGTGAAATGATTCATAATTTTCATTAGCATTCAAAGGGGCCTAAAAAACTCCACTCTACATTTCTTCCTTGGGCAAATTCATCATCTTCCAAGACTGTCTGATTACTTAATAAATGTCAATCCTCCACACTTGACATTCCTCCTAATCTTTGGTCTTTTAATTGTACCTCCAGGTATACTATATTACCAAATACTAGTATACACATCCTGTATAGTTTCCAAAACCAACCAGAAACTGACTTTACTAGCCTTCCTTGCCAGGTATGCATATTGTAGCTTTATACAAATCTGTAGAAATATTCTCTCAAGGGAAATTTGGTGCTGTAAACATATGGTATAAGACAGTAGTGTTTTTTTTATTTGTTCCCCTAGGGTATTATTATTGGATTTTAAAGCTGTATCTCTATCATATCAATATTAAGTGCAAGCTGATCTTGAAGCTTCTTTGCTTGACCATTAGGGTTCTCCATGACCTCATCCTAACTATGCTTTTAATATTTGTGAAGGTGGTCTATTATTGACCACCTTCACAAAGTCCCACTGCAGTCAACTAGTCTGCTTATAGTTGCCCATATGAATCACATGCATTCATATTTGCTCACTGTATTTTACCTAACCAGAGTCTCTCATGTCTATAACATGTTTAGATAAGTACTCTACATTTTTTTAACCTCCCAGTTCTGGCTCCACTTCTTCTACTTGACATTATCTAACCACTCTTTTGTTCACTGGTTCTACATTCTTATAGAGCCCTGCAGTGCTTGTTATTTGTACCAAACTATTTAGTATACATATAAGTCAAATTTTCACTTTTAGAATTATTCTCTGGTATTATACTACTCAAAATATGGCTTATGGACCAATCACATAGTGAATTACTTGAGAGCTGAACAGAAATGCAAAATCCCATAAAATGAAACCTAATATAACATTCTGCATATTAACAAGATCAAGATCATGAACAATAGATTTGGGAGGGAACTGCTGTATTCTGTATATTTTTAAACATAATTTGTTATTGATTTTCTTGGGAATTTCACATCATGCACCCCAATCCTACTCACCTCCCAGTCCCTTCATATCTGCCCCTCACTCATGCAACATGCTCTCCAAAAGAATCCCCTAAGAAAATTAATTAAAAACAAAACAAAACTGATGGGGGATGTCTTTCTGTAAACTGTGAATATATGTTGTTCCCATTGGTTAATAAATAAGCTGCTTTGGCCTGTGGCGACAAAACTTACAACCAGGTGGGAAATCCAAGCAGAGATACAGAGAGAAGGCCAAAGTTGGAGGAGGAAAGGCTGCCAGCCGCCTGCAGGAGAAGCAAGATGTGAAAGTACCACTAAGCAATGAAACTATGTGGCAAGACAGAGATTAATAGAAATGGGTTAAGTTATAAGAGCTAGTTAGCAAGAAGCTTGAGCCATAAGACATATAGTTTGTAGTTAATAGAAGCCTCTGAGTAATTGTTTTATAAGCTGCTGTAGGACCACAGGTGGGAGAGAGTTGTCCTGACCTATGGGGGCCGGGCAGGACTGGAGAAACCTTCTGGCTACACAAAGCCAAACAAAAACACCTAGTCTCTGTGTATTTTTAGTTGTTAAAAATTATATACTATCTGCTTGAAGTGTGACAAGTATAAATATTGTGATGAATATGTTGAGCATTACTATTCATATTGGCAAAATGGGAAGGAAATAATCTCTTTTTTATTTAAATTTTTAAAATTCATTTAACATACCAACCACAGTTCCCCCTCTCATCCCTCCTCCCGCTACCCCCCAGCCAACACACCCCCTGTACCTTCCTCCCATCCCATGGGGAGTCAGAAAAGCCTGGTAAAATGAGCTGAGGCAGGATCAAACCCCTTCCCCCTGAATCAAGGTTGAGCAAGGTATCCAACCATAGGTAATGGGCTCTAGAAAGCCAGCTCATGCACCAAGGATAGATCCTGATCCCACCGCCAGGGGTCCCTCAAATAGACCATGCTACACAACTGTCCCCTGTATGCAGAGGGTCTAGTCTAGTCCCACGAAGGTTCCACAGCTGTCAGTCTAAGGTTCATGAGTTCCTATGAGCTTGGTTCAGTTGTCTCTGTAGATTTCCCCATCATGATCTTGACCCCCCCTTGCTCACATAATCCCTCTTCCCTCTCTTTGACTGGACTCTTGGTGGTTGGCTGTGGATCTCTGTTTCTGCTTCCATCAGTTACTGGATGAAGGCTCTAGCTTCTCTGAAGCTGTGGGTTGTTAACATGTCTTAATGTGTATTTGAATTCCCAAGAGTTTGTTAAAACAAAGAATGTTGAGACCCCCCCCCGCCCCGGAACCATTGATTGTGAATGTGTGATGGACATAAGAATATTTGTTTCTCAGCTGGATGTGATGGCTCACAATAGCACTTAAAAGGTTAAGGCAAGATAATTATTTTAAGTTCAAGTCCAACCTGAGCAACAAAGTGAATTTTACAACCGGCTGGGCTATACTATGAAACTCTGTCTCAAAACACACACATATACCAAATACAAATTAAGAACGGAATCAAAATTTCTCATGTTTTCATGTGATGCTGTAGCTGTTGAAATGTAGGACTATAGTGCAGAACCATGGTTACAGGGTTCTATAGAGTCAAGGCCAATTGCTGTCAAGAGCCTACCTACTAAAAGAATGGAAATTGCCATTGTTGCTCTCATGTCCTTGAAAAATTTGTACCCCACTTTTCTAGCTCCATTGTTTATCACAAGCCTGCACATATCCCATGTGCCAAGCACGGCAGAGCACATACTGCTCTCTGAAGCTTAGTGTAGATTTACCCGGGGATCCTTTACTTATTCTTGTATTGCTTTCTATTTCTTTTGTGTTTCTGGTCTTCTTCCCACTCTACCACCATTCTACCAGAGATAGACCTTCATCTTAGGTCTCAGCTCAAATATCCAAGAAGTTTTTGCAAATCTTCTCTAGTTGAGGTTGATTGATCTTTCTCACAATATTTCATCTATCTGTCAATTTATTCATTCACTTAGTAAATATTTGAGTATCTTTGAAGTGCCAGATTCTGCTAGCTTCAATGTTGAACAACAACTACATAATGATATTTTCCCCTGCTCTCTAGGAATTCAAAGTCTTTAAGGGGAAAATGTTGTTACTAGAATAAATAGGAATTGGTATGCAATTTCAATGGTGACAAGCAATAAGAATGAAAGATGAATGTACTGCTTTGAGCACTTAAATACTTACAGGAGCTAAAATTTCTATTTTTCTGTGTGACTTTTATTGAACTCTGTAAAGTGAGAATGGGTGAGCAATTAAAAAATAGCTTTGGTTTGCTTTTTATAATGAACTTATTTCCTGAACTGTTATGAATGTGGTTTCATTCATTCTTATAATATCATGATTTACACTTTCATAGATAACAGTTCATTGTAGGTGTTGCTATTACCTACAATATGTAAGTATTGTAGGTAATGTTAAGAGCTGCTAAAGTAAACAAGGAAGATATTCTACTACCAACGTGCTCCTATGCTAGTGGAAGAGGTTGCATTGTACAAGAAACTCAAACCCAAGTCATAGTATATTAAAGACATAATCATCAATTTTTTCACCACTATGTAAATAGTGGTATTTCCTCTCTTGGACACCCACCTTTCCAGGGAACAAAATCAGTAACTAGTCTGTCACAGACAAGCAATGATATCTGTTAAATGAATGAATACAAACTTAACAATGCTACTCTGCTTTAGATTTTCATCATTGTTCATCTGGTCTATCACAAACTAGCCTTCCTGACTCTAGCCATGCCATTTTTAAATGACTTCCACACTACACACCCTAAACAAAATACAAGCGTGTATCTCTTCTATTTAAAACCTGTTAGTAGATATGCATACTGGCACATGACAATATTTCAGCTATCTGGGAAAATTGTTTTATTGAAGCCAGCCCAGGAAAAATGGTGAGATCCTGTTTCGGAACAAAAAAAAAAATGGGGTGAGAGGAGACCAAAAGAAGAAAGATTATAAAAATTATAAAAATCTATCAGGTATCTCCTCGGTGATCTCATATGGTCTATGAAACACTTTGTGATTATACCTAGTATATATACAACCTGTTTTAGTTGTTTTCTAACACTGTAATCACTAGTGGTACAACCAGAAAAACTGTGCTTGTGGTTCATTTAATGTGCCATACTTTATACCCTTGAAACTCTGCCCTCCACACCTGTTACCAATAGTTTCTCTTGCTTAAAACAAGCTAAAAGCTGAATTCCCTGAGTCTATGATGAACCTGCCATGACTTTACTATATCCTTTACTATATCTTCAATTTCTAATTTAGAGATAGATGATAGATAGATAGATAGATAGATAGATAGATAGATAGATAGATGATACATAGATAGATAGTTAGATAGACAGATAGAGAGATAGATAGGGCCCTTTGTTAATCAGGATGCAATTAATAATCAAAATGAATTAAATAATTAAATAGAACATTGCAAGGACAGCTTGAAGAATAGACTGGGATATTTGTGTAGTTTAGGTAAGTAATAGTGAACAGCCCTTGAAGTTTGTCTACTCTTTGAATCAATGAGGGAGCTAAAGTATTGTCATTTGTGATTCTACTGGGGACAGGACATGTCCCCATATTTAGTTCTTCTTAACATCCAAATTGAAAAATCAGAATATCCTTAACAACATAATGTGTAAGAATTCCAAATGAGTCTGTTCTATGAGTCCCAAGCTTTTTCAAAATATTTTTCTTCTGTTGTTAGAACTGGGAAGTCATGAAATGTGAAAACTGCAGGTAAATTAAACATGTCCTAAGGATGATTATGATTATTCAGACCCAAAAAATGTTATACCTTTTGGTCTGTGTTTTGGTTTGGTGACACTCCATATGATTCCTTTCATTTACAGTAATGGATCCATTCATTTGTCTTCTTCTTTTCATGAATGTTCTATGGACTTCTTTAACACAGAATTCAGAATTTTGACAAGGTCAAGCAGTGGAAACACCTAGAGAAAAACTTGCTTCTATTCTCAATGACTACTGTCACCATCTTAAAATGTCAAAATATGATGTATTTTTGAGCAATGATCAATAAGCTGAGTGACACTGGGAGATCATGGCAAGATCCTATGAAGAACTTCAGAGGTAACTTTCATAATATGCTTGCATGCCTATTTTCTCCATACCATGTGAGTCTTTATAGCATAAGAATTTTAATTAACATCTTATACTTTTTTCTGCCTCCTTTTAACACCCTTTCACATGCCTTCCACCTGAATTCACATACTGGTCCTGGTCCAGTGCTTTATGGGTTCTTCAGAAAAATTACTCAATAAAACCTTATCTTATGAACATGTTTGCAAGACTGAGCTCCTTTGGGATCTTAACCACATACTGACCTAGGTTTGCTTTGAATGGAATATCATCCTTTAGGTTGGGTAAATACTAAAGCATCTGGTTGACTCTTAAAGCATAAGTCTTGAATCAAACTTAATATGGAGGTTTCCAAATGGAATAAATATATTTTTTTCTGCAAAATATTGCTTTCAATTTAATCTATGAAACTGGTGCTACCATTTTCTCACTTTAATAACAAGAAATATGACATTCACATTATCCATTTATAAACAAAATATTGATTAAATATCATGACATATAATCTTTCTAACCTCTGTCATAACTGCATCCTATTTATGTAGTCAATTCATCTGAAAAAGAGATCACTTTTCTTTCATTCCTTTCCTGCTGATATGGCAGGTGACACATTAGTTCCTGGAAACATTCAAGCGGGAATGGTAAGTATAGAATACTCCAAAGTTGTAAATTATTATGGGAAGCCATTTTATGACAGCCAGTAGGGAGAAACAAAAACAACCCTGAACTCTGCCACTGTGGTAATCTATTGGCAGCTGAAACCTATGAATTGTTCTCCCTTTTTAAAGAAAATAGATTTATGATTATTAAAAAGCAATCCACGGGCAAATTACTGAATCTTTGAAAAGCTTCCATGCTGTTTAGGAGTGGGTCTGAAGCCTGGTAAAATTGAGAATTCCTAGAACACCCCATTATTCAAGAACCAATTTTGGAAGTTTGAACTTAACATATCCCTGCAAGGAGAGCATGACTAACTTTAATATTGTGGGTGATTTCTAAATCAAACAATTAAGGAACTGTTGATTTAGGCATGATCTGATGATTCGTGTTCTTATGTTTCTTTCAAATGGAAGCCATGTCCCACATTTTGAGTTTCTACTTTGTAAGGCCAAAAATCTTCAAATGACTCCTCAAGGCCTTTATGTTGCAAATCCAAATCATAAGGGAATCCTATGAGCTTTACTGTAAAACTGGTCAAATACCTGACCAATTCTCATTCCACTGCTGCTACCTCAGTGCAGACCCAAAGTAACTTTCACCAGGATTACTAAAAAGCACCATTTTGGGATCTGTAGTGTGGTGGCTTGAATAAGAATGTTCCCTATGGGTTCAGATGTTAGACTATTTGGTCTCCAGTTAATGGAACTGTTCTGATAAATATATTCAGGAAGTGTGGCCTTGCTGAAGGAAGTATGTTACTGGGGTGGCATTTGAGGTTTCAAAGGCCTCCCATTGGTCCTAGTTCTTTCTCTGCTTTCTCTTTGCAGTTTATGATAAGAGATCTTCTCAGCTTGCTGCTCCAGTCAGTATGTCTGCCTGATGCCATGTTTCTCACCATGATGTTAATGGACTTTTATTCCTCTGCAACTGTAAACCTCAAATAAACTCTTCCTTCTATAAGGTGCCTTGGTCATGGAGTTTTACCACAGCAATAGAAAAGTAACTAAAACAGATGTTGGTACCAGAAGTAGTGGAGTGTTGTTATGAAGAACCTCACCATGCTGTTTGTTCTTTCTTCCTTTCTTCTTTCATTTTTCTTTCTTTCTCCCTCTTTCTCTTTCCTTCTTCCTTCCCTCTTTCCTTTCTTTCTTTTCCCTTCCTTCCTTTCATAATTTCTTTCTTTCTTTTTAGAAAGCAATTGAATGTTGTAAGCAGAGCTTTATGGGACATTCAAATAGAAGCTTTGAAAACAATTTTGCTAAGATCTATGTAAACTGGAGGCCCAGATCAATAGTTTTCAGAGGGGACCCACATTAGCAACTGATTTAAAGACTGTTCGTGTGTTGCTTTGGAAAAGAATTTTACTTATTTATTCTTCATTCCTGGTACAAAATTCTGTCTTACTTAAGATAAAACACTGTCACAAAAAGTAAATTGGTGAGAAAAGGGTATACTTTAGCTCACAGCTCTGAAATCACATTTCATAACCAAGAGAAGTCAGGACAAGACCTCCATCAGGGCAGGAACCTGGAGGCAGGAACTGAAGCAGAAGCTATGGAGTGTGGGAGCCCATTTTCGGGTTCCTTGTGGCTTTACCCAGCAGGTCCACATAGAGGATGATTAGGATCATGAGCTTGAGTGCAGGTGTCTGAGATGGTCTGCACTTGGCTGTGCTGGGGGGGTAGGTCTTTTGTTCTACCCCTTGGAGTCTCTATAAATACCCTGAGGCAGAGACAGTCAGGGCCCATTGGAAAAGGTTCTAGGCCCTCTCGAGGCTATCCTTTATTTTCTATCTGTTTATCTCCGCAATAGTCTCTGCAATAAATCCTTCTATCTAATATTTCCTGCTGCTCACACTCAAGAAAACTCTGGGGAACTGTGGGGTTGGTGGGTAAACGCCCCACAATGGAGGAACATTGCTTTCTTGTCATGTGTTCCTGATTACTTTCTCAGCTTGCTTTCTTATATACCTCAAGATTACCTGGCTAGGTTTGGCCCCATGTTCATTGTGCTGAACCTTTCCATAATCAATCACTAACTAATTAGATGTCTACAGGCCAATGTTATGAAGGCATTTTCTCTATTGAGGTTCTATCTTCTCAGATGATGCCAATTTTTGTCACATTAACCAGGATATATAGGCTTATATTTTCCCCCAAATTTAGAAAATATTCAGCCATTAGCTCATCAATTATATATCTTGCTCTTTCTGTCTCATTGGCAACCCCAGTTTTGTATATAAAAAGGAATATGAAGTTGTTCAACAATTTAACGATGCTTTGTTTTTATTGATTGTTTCTTTGTTTTGTTTTGGATAGTTTCTTTTTCTCCACAATACAAATTTGTTAATATTTCCTCATGCACTCTTAAGTCTGCTTTTAATCACAATCCCAGGTACATTTCATTTTATACATTACCGTTTCTTCTTTTTTAAATTTTTTCTTCAATTTCCTCTTTTAGAAATTCAGTTTGGACCTTTCTTGTATCTTCCATCTTTAATGTACCTGTTAGTTTCTTGGCCATATGGGATACCATCTCAATACTCTTATCTACTACTTCTTTTATCTGAGTTAGTGCCAGTTGATAGACTTTTCTCCTCAGACTAGGTGGCAATTTATTTCCTTCATTGTGTGTCAGATATTTTTTTCTAATTTTGGAGAGACATACAAGTTTATATTTTCCTGTATGTATAATACATAGGATATATATCATATACAGCATATATATATTATTAGGACCTGATTAAACTTCAGCTTTTAGGGGGATTAAATTTGTTGTCTGTGGTTACCAAGCCACCTTTGAACATTTCTTCTAAAAATGTAGTTACTTTGACAAAAATGACTCCCTCAAATCTATCTTATAAAGTTTTATTTCAACTTGGATCTTCCTTTTTAATGCTCTTTTTTATCATTTTTCATGTTTTGAGGTGATGAAAGTTTATATTGCCACTGAAATTACTTTATTCATCTCCTCACTTTTGTTTAGCTAACATGTTTTACTCACTGGTGTCTTTGCAATTGTTTGTGACAGTGACCCATGATTATTAATTAGTTAAGGCTAAGTAAGGGACTGTGCAGATTCAAGCTCCTTGATAGTGCATATAGATATTTGATATCCTTTAATGGCCCAAGAACATCAGGAGTTCCCATTACAATTAGAACATTTAAAGCATCATTAAGCAAACAACTAAATGTAAATGTGTTAATACAAAAAACATGAGTATAAGCAGAAAATTTCAAATTTCTAGAGCAAATCTATTACACTCACTTCTGATGTAATTGTGGGGGGGGGTGTCATTTGAGACAGGGTTTCTCTGCACAGCCCTGGCTGTCCTGGAACCCACCTGGCCTCGAACTCACAGAGATCTGTCTGCCTCTGCCTCCCAAGTGTTAGGATTAAAGGTGTGCACCACCACTGCTCATCTGCTTCTGTTCTCATTTTAATAAAGCATAATCTGTACATTAGCAATGATTATGAGTTAGATATCTGCCACTTTCAGGAATATAAAGATCATGTTTATTATGGGACAAAAGAGTGATGCCAAATAGAATTTGACCATACCCTTCCTGAATCCAGACTATTGAAATCTGAAGAAAAGTAGAAAGAATTGGATAGCACAAGTGTATTTTCTCTTGAAAGATATTTGCTGTATAATATTTACATGGGGGAAAGGAAAATAAGATAAATGACACCTAATACTTTTCTTATAGTGACAACAGTATGTTGAATCTAGCTGAAGAGAAATTGTCTATAAAGATCATATTTCTGATTATAAACAGGATTTCCATGTTGGTTAAATTCAATAAGCAATTATAATAAAACACTATCAACTCAGAAATATTTATTTGATGCGAAACTTGAGATACAATGATGGAAATGTCTATTTAGCAACTTTTGTTCCTGATATTTTAGATAATTCTTTTTTAAGATTTATTTTTGTTTATAACTGTGTACCTTCATAAGTTTATGTGCACTGCCTGCATGCAGATGTCTAAAGACTTCTGAAGAGGATATCAGATCTCCTGGATATGCAGTTATAGGTGGTTTGGAGCCACCCAATATGGGTTCTGAGAACTAAATTTGGGTTCTCTGGAGCAGCAAGCACTCTTGACCTCTGAGGCATCTTTCTTTCCCTCATTTTAGATATTTTTTGTGACTATATTTATTTAGCCATTATTCATAACCCTATTGTATTGTACTAATCATTGTCAGTCTGCCCATAATTCCATATAATTCATCACATATACTGATCCTAATTTCAAAATTCTGAAGCCCATCATCTCTCTTGGTAACAATTCTTAGTAAGAATAGAACACTTTTTACTTTATATGTTTTTACTTCATTAAATCTGCACAAGAGACTATTTCCAAGCTGAAGCAGGACCAATCCCTTTCCCCCCTGCATTAAGGCTGAGCAAGGTATCCCACCATCCCCAAGGGAGGCCTTACCCCTTTTGAGGAGTGGATAAGGGGTGGGGTAGGAGGATGTAGGGGAAGAGTGAGAAGGGGAGTGAGGGGGAACTGTGGCTGGTATGTAAATGAATAAAAATTTTAAATAAAAGAGGTTGTTTCCTTCCCATTTTGCAGATATGAATAGCAATGCTCAACATGTTCATCACAATATTCATACTTGTCACACTTTATGTGGATAGTATGATGGCATTTCCTAACCTCTTTAAGTTTTCATTGGAGCCGTTAAACCAGCACCATTCATTGAGGAGTTAGTGCAAATGACACATTGCCCTTTAGGCACAAAATTTAATTATTGGTGTCATAGCTTTCATAGTTTATTTTGGCCTTTGTCACAGTGTTTGGCAAAATTGTGACTATAACTGCTTAATAACCACAATGGGCATAGTATAGAAGTTACACTGAAGTTTTCCACAATCACTTCCAGAGTTCAGATTTTCTTGTCACTGTCCCATAATCACTGCATATTTTCTCCAAGAGACAAATAATATGTTAAAATGTTCAAAGATTATTTGAATCATTTAATTTTCTTTCTATATTTATCTATCATTATGTCCACAGACAACAAGAGCCATGAGTCATAAACTGTTTAACTAAAAGACCTCTGATTCATCTAGAACTTGGTGAATCAGTATATTGATTAACTTTAGTGCCTACTGACACATTTCCCTTTCGTTTCTAGTCATCCAGACACAAAACACTTTTCCTCTTGTTTTTGTTTTTGGGTAACAGAACTCTCTTTGTAGCCTTGGCTGGCCAACATGCTAAATACAGGGAACTTTTTGATACGCAAATATTGTTGCAGTGGTTTGGTTAGCTTTTTGTCTTGATAGTGTTGTTCTTGGTTATCTCTACAGGACTGAAAACTAAGCTATAAAGAAAAACATTGATTGAGTCAGTTAGTTGAATCACTTGATGTTTAATTATGAACTACTTGGAGATTGTTAAAAATTCATGCAGTCTTGTATTCATGGTGGTGCAGGTTTAAAAATCATTAAGAAACAGCATGACTAGCTTAGATAATTAATATTTGGCTTGAAAAAGAAGAACATTGCAATTATGAACAGCATGACCCATGGTCAATTATCTATCACATCTTTTCAAGTGAACTCCATAATCCAAGTGTATTTGTTGTAAAATTACCCATTTATTCATTTATCCAATAAATAGTTTATTATTGTTAGCTACTTAATGTCAGGAGTTCTGCCAGAAACTGTCAAGGATATAGAAATGAACAAATTTCCTTGTTCTCAAAGAGCTTATTATCTAGCCCAAAAATGCCTTTTAATTCAAGGAGCATGCAGTGGTGGTATTTAATTGGTTAACTCAAAAAAGATAAATTTTACTTTTACTGGGAGGAATATAGGGGAATACAGAAAAAATATGTGTGTGTATTCTGAAAACTATAATGAATTTAAAAATCCTGTCAAACAGAAAGTCTCAAATACAATATACCTTCAGAGACTGAAACTTATAATTTTGAATAACTGAAAATACACAGCTGTAAAGGGGAAGTATCTCTTGAGGTAAATTAGGACTGTTCATTCTGTAAACCTGTAAAAACTTTGGTAGGGCAAGGACAACTTGGGGTTTCTGACAACAAAAAGGAAAACCTCCTTCAAGGAGCAACATATTTGTGATGATATTTTGCATATAGACTTAAAGCATAGTACATGAAGGCTGGAACTCATGTTCACATGTTATAAATTTTAGTGATTCTCAATCTGCAGCCTACTTTTATTATCCTTTCCCTGATCTGGGCCTAGGGAAGAAGTTTTATGAGTGTTCAAGCCACAGCCCATTATCATTAGCCTGAACAAGGTCCTTTCCCCATTTTATTTATATATTCATTCCCTTTTATTTATATATGCTTTTCTGTTCTAAAGTCACTGTAAACTCAAGGATAATTATTGTAATGCATTAAATGGCATCTTTTTGTTTATATTCTTATATGGTACAGAGAGTCATTCTGCATGTATATTTTTACCAACATTATTGAGATATTATGAGAAATAAAATTGCATATATTTCTAGTGTACAACATAATGTTTGATAGATGTATACATTATAAAATTATTATCATAATTATGCAAATTAATGTATCCATCATTTCCCTGAGCTACTCACATGCACATATTTTCATTTATGTAAATGATGCTGTACTATATGTGACATGCAGTTTTCTGCATTTTGCTGGTAGATCCACCTGGTTTATCACTTACCATTGTATAGCATTCCCTTGTATATTTACTTTTCCAAATAGTGCCAACCTATTCCTCTGTGGTGATATATTGTGTCTCCCAATATATTGTGCATCCTAATAAACTTATCTGGGGTCAGAGGACAGAACAGCCACTAGATAGATGTAGAGGCCAGAAAATGGTGGCACACACGCCTTTAATCCTATCACTTGTGAGGCAGAGATCCATCTGGATCTCTGAGTTCAAAGCCACACTGGAAACAGCCTGGCATGGTGACTCACGCCTTTAATCCCAGGAAATAATGGCAGAAAGAAGAAAGGTATATTAGGCGTGAAAACAAGGAACTAGAGCCTGGTTAAGCTTTTAGGCTTTTGAGCAGCAGTTCAGCTGAGATCCATTTGGATGAGGACTCAGAGGCTTCCAGTCTGAGGAAACGAGATCAGCTGAGGAACTGGCGAGGTGAGGAAGCTGTGGTTTATTCTGCTTCTCTGATCTTCCAGCATTCACCCCAATACTTGGCTCTGGGTTTGTTTATTAATAAGACATCTTAAGATTCATGCTACACTCCTCCAGTGTTATTACCTAGAGCCTCCCTAATTCCCTACCATCTTGTTATTGCCAATATGACCATGACATCTTTCTGTCAGCTCCTTGTTGTCCTATGTGAATAATTTTTGGAGCAGAAAGTCCAGAAACTGAATGCTAGGCTATGGAGCATATGTTTAACTTGTCCAAACTACCTATCATATTCCAATATGGTTTCCACTGCCAGCAACAATAGTACATAAGGACTCCTTGACTCTATGTCTCCATGAGAATTTACCACTGTCCATTCTTCTGTGTCTACCTGTACATTAAATAATCTCATTGTTACTTTATTTTGTACTTTTCAGATAACTAATGAGTTTGAGCTTGACCATCTTTTCAAATGTTCTCTAATCTTTGATTTTTTTTCTTTTCTTCTATCAATATTATGTACCCACAGAAACTAGCTGATGACGTACAACATTTTATATCCAGCTCTGGCTATTTCCTGAATTCTATGTGCACACTTGAAAGTCTGCCCTTTCATTTCTCAAAAATGGCTGACTTTTCTAATACCAGCAAATAATACTCTTATCCACATAGTTGCCATGTCAGAAAACTAGGAACAATCTTTATTTAGGGGAATGAGCAGCTTTCGTTTCCCCACATTCCATCCATCAGTAAGCCAGAATAGCTTTATTTTCAAAATACATCTCTTTTTCTTTATCTCTATTCCTATTATTAGAATATACCATGCTATTAATTGTATTGAATTTACATATTTAATAATATATAATTGATTCATCTACTTATTTATTTGGGACTTGTCTGTACCCTTTCTCTGTGTATTATTTCCTAGAAGGCAAAACCATGTCTGTCTTGGTTACTATTTGATCCCCAGATCCAGCACAATGTTACAGAATAAAAAATGTATTTCATTTTGACTTGGCTCTCTGTGATGATGAATAGGCAAACAACAAACAGTTATAGCGTCCCTTGACCAGCTGTCCTAGATTATGAAGATGTTCAAATAACTTAATTAAAAACCACAACACCCATGTCATCACTAAATTCTACAGAGACAGAACTTAGTACTTAATGCTTATTTTTTTGTACCATGCTATCTTATAAGATATCTGCAGTGGGTAGCTGTTCCAGCTTTGACCTGGAAGTACTACCCACCTTGAGGTTTCTGGTTAACTGTCACGCCTATGAGGTAGGGTGGAGGGAGGAGCCCTTAAGACCTGAGATGTATGGGCTCTCTTGGTTCCTGGATCCTGGACGCTGGATGCAGACCAAGCAGAGTTCTCCAGAGAACACCGCTGGACTGCGCTACACCTTTCCCGGACCCTGTAACCTATCCCTTCACTTGTAAGTTACCCCACAAAATAAACCTCCCTTTTAACTATGTGGAGTTGCCTTAATACTTCAACCAATAGGTATCTGATACATAAAATACATGCAATAGGTAGCATTTGTGTTGATAAAATATGCAGTATTGTGAATAGATCGAAAACAGCTTCTCCGTGGATACATGACTTTACACATACCACTCCCTATTATGAAGATCTGCCTGTCAGCCAAGATTAGATTCATAAACGTGCATTGTTTCAACTTCCCTATGTGGCTGAGCTGCATTTGGAGAAAATTCACACTACAGAGATTGACTCAAATAATAATCTAGGTAAAGAGTGAAGATAGACTTTGTAATGGCTAGGGTTGACTTTAACAATGGCCATAGATTTTGCTTCAGACGAAAAGGACAGAGACTAATCCAGTGACAAAAGAATCATTTCTGAAACCAAGAATCACAGAATCTTCTAGATCAGGTACAAAGTCTTTGAAGGTCATGTAGTTTGGATGCTTATGTCTTTGAGGATTTTCTTTTATAAACCTGGCTAGAAATATCTCCATCTGAATGCAATTAATTTGTTAATATTATAAGCTCCAGAAATGGTTTTGTACTGTGAAGTCACTCTACTATGGCTTTGAATTATTAAATTCAGGATAGGGGTTTTTTTTTTAAAGAAACAAAGGCCTTATATTTTAGACATTTCCCCAGAGAAGGTGATAATTATTTCAAATATATAGAATTGAGAAAGGGATGTACATAAATGAAACTCCAGAATATTCTCAAAATGGTATTAATAATGGCTATTAATAATGAGAGACGAACCAACATTTGAAATTCCAAGGAAGCAGAAATTATGGCAGCAGACAAGAGTCAAGGTTGGAAAAATATTTTATAAAATATAAATCTTGACTCAAGACTAAACAGAAGCTATGGAACTTAAATTTTTTCTGAGAATGTATTTTATACTGTATTTAAACTGTATAATATATGCAATTGAAAAATAAAAAGACAAAAGCATAAGTAAAACATTTACAATGAATGAAGCCTTCATTCCCATTTCTGTTCCGGGCTGGATACAAATTTGGCTTGAGGTACAATAAAGAATGATTTACAGTTTCTTTTCTGAATTTTCTTTAAAACTCTTAATTCCACTTCTGAGATTTTATGCTTAGAAGATTTTATGATGGGCTAATTAACTCAGTTATCTTTGTTGATTCTACCATCTAGAATTATACAGAAAGCCAAAGGATTTAGATAGTACCCAAACACTGAGGGGACTTCCGTTCATGAGTCTACTTCTTTCTGGTATAAATATTATCCTAGCATTCAGTGGCCCTTCAGAACTATCGTTTTGTTACATTAAGTCTTCAGCAAGAAACCTCTTCTATGTGCCACTTATAGATAGCCAGGCTCTTCTGAGCTCTCCTATCTTCTCAACTTTTCCTGCAAGGCAGTACGGAGACATATTTAACTTAAAACTTGTTAATTTCCCAAGGCAAGAAATGGCTAAGCCAGATAGGCTACTGAAAATCAGGGTGATGTAAGGAAATATGTAAGATGAGACAAGGTTACCCAAATATAGATAAATTTATATTCTTACCCTTTCCATGATTAGAATACTGAAGTTCTTGGCCATGAAATTCAGTTATATCCTCCAAATCTTGGCCAGAATCTCTTTAAAATCATTAAAAAGAAAACTGCATTTTGAAAACACCGACCACATTCATTCACTCTTGATTTATATTTAGGTGGTAACTTTTATACATAATGTTCAAATGTGCTTCATTATGCTTTATGATTGCAATTTTCATACTGAAATAATATTTGAACTGTGTTCTCAACGTTTACTATGTTTTAGAATGAACACAGTAGAGATCTATTCCATTAGAGAACTTTAACTGCCAGTTGTGCCTTGCTCAAATTCAGTTTAAACCACTCATTACAAATGATGAGCTACTGAAAATGTAAACACAGGGACAACTGAGATGTTTCTCTGGTTGAGATGGCTACCTGTCTGATTTGCTAGTCTCAGTGCTCAGCCTCATGTCCTAGTGCAAACGTCTCTAGGTTTCCAGCTGGAGCCTATAAACAGTGAGCTACACATTCAGGCTCCCTCCCAGAGCTAAGAGCAAACTTGATACTACACACGAGAGATGAATAGAGGATTGGAATTATTTTGTACATTCAAGTCTTTCTAATAAACCAAGTTACTGGCATTTGGTGAAAGTACCCCCATAGGCAATGAGTGGTTGGGACCTATATGAACTTCTAAATCAGCTGTAACAGTGAAGCTCCTGTTTACATGTTTGCTGTGGTAGGCTTCTATGGAATATTTATTTCGAGAAAGGGTTCAATATAGGGTTGTCAAGATG
The DNA here is from genome assembly GCA_902168415.1 of Peromyscus melanophrys. Taxonomy (NCBI): domain Eukaryota; kingdom Metazoa; phylum Chordata; class Mammalia; order Rodentia; family Cricetidae; genus Peromyscus; species Peromyscus melanophrys. Next base: position 33,823 of record CABHPR010120849.1, on the reverse strand, counting down.
TCTCAGCAGGTAATGGTGTTTGCTACCAAGCCTGACAACATGAGTTTAATCCCCAGGACCCACATTGTGGAAGGTGATTTGTCAACTGACTTCCAAAGTCATGCTATAGCATGCACAGCTGTCATACATTCATACACACACACACACACACACACACACACACACCAAATAAATAAATAAATGTTAAAAACTAATGATAAAAATAAGAAAATTCTCTTTTCTTTTTATATGGGATTCAGATACACATCCAAAACATTTAATAGGTAATAGCCTACCAGTCTGATTAATCTCTTTCTATCCTGGTATATCTCATCTCTGCTAGCAACCTTGATGTTGGTATCCTAATTCTTTGGGGAATGTAATTTGGCCTTGTTATAAATTGGGGTGTGTCCTCTCAATTCATATGAAGTACATTTAAGCTTCCCAAATGGCTCTAAGACTTTAATTTATAGATTTATTTGTATTAGTTTAAGTACTGAGAGTAGGTCCCTAGTCTAATATGGCTCTAATATTCTTATAAGAAATGGTTAGGATGCAGATATATATATATATGGAAGATAATTTGAAGACCATGGGAAGGTGGCTACATGAAATCATATCTGACAACACCTTGATTATAGATTTCTAGACTATAATTATGAGAATATAATTGTCTGTAATTTTATTGTGGCAGGTTTAGAGCACTAATATTCATCCCAATGATTTGATATGTAGCTTTTATTTACCTTTTTAGTTAAGGAAACTTTTTAAAAATATGTTTTTAATTGAAATATATTACTTTTCCCCTTCCTTTTTCTCCCTCCAACCTTTCCCATTTTCCCTGTATCTCTCTCAAATTAATGGCCTCTTTTCCATTGTTTATGATTGTTACATATATACATATGTAGCAATATATACATATTGATAGATGCATAAATATGTAAATGAAACCTGCTGAGTCTGCCTCTCTGTGTTTTATATTATTTCAAAGCTTACCATTTACTTGTATTGTATGAGCAATTAGGGAGTTCGTCCCTGAGAGAAGCTAACTTGCCCTCTAGCAGTAGTCATTAGCTGTGTATAGTTCTTTGTCTATGGATGGGACTCTGTGAGATATCCCCACCTTCCACATTAGCATGTCTACTGATACTGTTATGCAGCTTGGGATGACAATGTTTTCCATAAGAGCCATAGACTACTTAACAAACCCCAGTACTAGTCATGAAAAATCATGATTTGAGTTGTTGGTTAAGGTAGTGCATGATTCCCAGAACATGTTGTTGTTGCCCTTGGTTAACTCTCAATGGTTAAAACTAAGTCCCTATTGCTGAAGATAACAAGTACTTTGGAAATAGGACTTTGATAATTTGAGATGAATCTAATCTGAAAGCTTCCTTCCTATGGTGCATCTTCCACAGTACCAGAAAGTACTATGCAAATTGTCAAGGGAGGAATGCAATCAATAGTCCTATCCATCTAAGTTACCTATGAATCACAACAATGACCAGGCTGGCAAGATACCTGTAAAGCTCCAATAGTGGCATTCATATGTTGTCAGTAACCAACAGCTGTCTAGTTGGAATTAAGGCATACTCAACAGGAGGGAAAGCATGCCTAATACTAGAAACCTAGCCAGCAACCCAGGACTAGTGAAGTTCTAGATCTTAGAGGAGAACCTATTAAAGCCAATTTACTAGACCAGCATAATTCCTAACTATGCTCTAACATTTATGCTTTTACCAAGAGGTAAATGCAGCTTTCACCCCTCATCGAAGAAGCTTCTGTGTATAGCAAATGGACACCATTACACAAAATGAGAGTTGGACATGATGCAGAGATCAAGGTGTCATGGGGAGCTCAGGCTCAACAGACACATCTTCAACACAACTCCTACAACCTAAGGCTCAAAGAAGAAGGTAGTGGAAAGATTATAAGAGCCCAATGACCAGGAAATCTGCCATGAGCTGCTGTATCTAGAAATGGCTGCCCAAATAACACCTGAACAAAATACAGCATTTAGTAAGTACCTACTATTGCTCTAGCACTTCCCTCAGCTTTGGACATAAAATAGGAAATAAGGCAGAGAAGCATCCTTATTTTAAGAGAAGAAAGGAATTAAATCATCCAGGTTCGGCTTTTATTACGTATGTAACCTTAGGTTATTTACCTATCTTTCCCATTTGTCTATTTTACATATCTACAAAAGGGTGTGTTGTAATAGTACACTTTGAATTTGTTATGAATAAAAGTAACTATGCATAAAACACAATAGTATGTGGCAAGTACAAACCTTAACTCTCATTATTTCAGATTTTAGTCCAGATAGATAAAAATAAATGCATTAACTAACTCAACATAATTGTGTTATGAAAAACCATAAAACATGTAGAATATTTAAAATGATAAAAAACAGGAAAGAACTTTCACAGTGTTGATCAAGCACAGTCCAGAATATTTATTAGTCAAGGACAAACTGAATTAAGTTGGACATATTGCATTATTGTCATGAACAAACTAAAGGAAGAAGTTAGGTAAAGATTACTTTAGGCAGAGGAAAGAGAATTATAGAGAACCTGGTGTTAGGAAGATGTTTGACATGTGATCGGAACCATGAAATATTAATGTGGTAAAGCAATATGTGAAATATACAGAATGTACAAAATTATTTGAATTAGGGAAAAAAGTTCCTGATATAAGTTTTGATTATAGGCCAGACCTGCCTTTATATTTCAACATAATGCAAATACACTTAGGCCTATATAAAACATACAAGTTACTAGGACTTTTCCTTTAGAAATTCATGTTGATTAGTCTTAACGCTCATTAAAAACAAAACATTACTTTAGGTATTAGGGATATGACAATTATCAAAACAGATAAACACCATATACCTCAATGGGGCTTATCTTCTAATAGGTGAAGATAGAAAATGAATCTTAAAAAAAATAGAACATTACATATTGTTACATGCTAAAGAAGAAAGAATTTGTAACCTCACAGGTGGGATTGGAAATATTGACAATGCAGATAAATTGCAATTGTTTTTAAATAGGCTGATCCAGTCTGGCTTAAACATGAAAATATGGGATCTGTTAGCAAGCAAATGTTGTTTAATATGATGTGCTGCAATTGGCTAAGATCATCAAATGAATGAACTTAGAAAAAGAAGTCCAAATAGTACTTGGAAATATGAGGAGGAATCAGCAAAGGAGACCAAATGGAAGGCCAGTGAATGAGAGGAGAAAGCAAGGGTTTGCAGTATCCTGTTATTAAGTAAAGAACAAATTTCCAGGAGAAGGGAATGCCAGCTGTGTCAACAAGCTGATGTTAGGTCAAGTAAGATGATGACTAAAACTTGGCCATTAGCTTTAGCACAAATGGCTCATCAAAATGACAGGAGAGAATATATGTGGGTAGCATAATGGCAAGAGTTTGAGGAAGCTCTGTTTGAATTGCTTAAATCTTCTCAGTGAATAATAGGAAGCTGGTTTATGAGTCACAACTGAAGCTGGAAAGAAGGATATGGAAGCTTGCGGTGTAGGAATAGGTAGTAATAATCATCTTGGAAAATGTAACAATTGGAAGGACCTGGAAAATATCATATATATGCTGAGCTGCATTAAAAATCCACTTGAAGTACATGGTCAGGAATTTAAAGTGAGTTGTTGTTGTTAATGGTTAGGAAAAGGGCTAAGCAATGGAGATTAGATTTAAGGTTCTTGTTTAAAAAAGATATATAGAAATGATAGAGGGTAGATTATTGAATCTACTCTGAAAAGTAAAGAGAAGATATAGATACGATATAGATAAAAAGGTAGATCATTGAATCTACTTTTAAAGGACAATTACTAGTTTTAAATACTTTACATTGGATTGGATTTTTGTATACTGTATACAAATTATATATATTGAGATTGATATTGTTAGAAAATGCCATACATATATTTGTTATCTTGTTCAGGATATTGTACTTATACAGTTCATTTAACAATATAATGCAATTTGTTAATCCTTGAATGTTATTATTACCAACTATTAGGATATAAAGAAATGAAAGTTGGTTGTAAACCCAACCACATGACCTCCTCGTCACTGCATGTCTATACAGACCTCCAGGTCTTCTATGGTTGGTATTGAGATTAAAAGAGTGTGTTTCCATGAACCAATAAGAAGGCAGAACAGAAAGTCAATAAAAAGACAGATACACAGGAAGTAGATCTCTTTCTGAGGGGAAGGACGACAGCGGCAGCGAAGGGTAAGAAAGGGTTTTAAGTCTTAGCTCTTAGCTGCTACTCTGACCTCTTGGGCTTTTAACTCTGAAAAAAAAAAAAGAAATGAAAGTTAGTAGTTAGACATTACAATCAAACTTGTAGTCATATTAGGTATGTTTTCAAGGTCAAGCAGATATATTTTAGATAGACAGGTCATCTTCAAACCTTTCAGAGATATACAGAATATAGCATTTAAAGTGTTTTAAAAACTTAGAAATTTTTTCTTTTTTTATGATTATGAGACATGTCGGCTCCTGGCAGCACCAATCTACTACAGAGAAGATATGGGCATTGAAGAAACTGCATATGGAGTTAACTTTCATTGTGGCAAAAGTTAGCCACTAGAAAACAAAGTATCCTTAAATCGACTGCTGACAAACAGGACTAAATGGACAGACAGGACACGAAACAAAGAACTACTGATTCTTGCTAAGACAAGTGTGGTTGTGGCTTTAGTAATAGGCATCCTCTGAGGCCTGAACAATATGGCATCCATCCCTGAAGTGGCCCTTGCAATCCAGAAAAGGTACAGTGCCCCTTTCTTCCAAGGCAGCTGAACAGACAGTGGACAGACGGCTTTTGGTGTACAGTGGAACAGTAGCTGAAACAGTTATTCTTGAAAGAGTAACTACACTGATGGAGTCTAACCTCTCAATGGTAGACTGGCATTTAATAAAAGAGATGAGCTGGGCAGTGGTGGCGCACGCCTTTAATCCCAGCACTCGGGAGGCAGAGGCAGGTGGATCTCTGTGAGTTTGAGGCCAGCCTGGGCTACCAAGTGAGTTCCAGGAAAGGCGCAAAGCTACACAGAGAAACCCTGTCTTGAAAAACCAAAAATAAATAAATAAATAAATAAATAAATAAATAAATAAATAAATAAATAAATAAATAAATAAAAGAGATGAAGCCACCCACAAGCTGAGAAGAATGGGATGTGGAGAAGAACAGGATGCTGGGATGAAGTTACCCACAAGCCAAGAAGAATGGACAGCTGATTCCCAAAAACACGAACAATTTCCAGAACTTAAAATCCTGAATCATGACAGGACACTGGTGGAATTCAGGTGTTTCTGGTACATGGAATACTCTCACCAAATGTGAGGTCGAACTGTAGACCTTGTGTACATCCAACTTCACAAATAAATCTGTCAGATATGCTAAGCCTATAGGCTGAATATGATGCCCCAATGTTGTGGAGAAACCTCGGGTGATTGTCCATCCAGCTGGCTGTTTCTGTCAACTCACATTTTGATTGGAAGCCACTTGCATGCATTTCCTGTTTTATTAGGTAATATTATTTCCTTCTTGGATCTCTGAGAGAGTTGAAGTTTAGATAGTTATAGTTATAGTTAGTTGAAAATTAGGTAATTATAGTTATAGCTTTCCTTGTTAAGAATTTCAGAAAAGAAACTTACTAAAGAGTTGTAAGTGTATAAATTTGAAAGACATTATAAGATAGTTCTCTGTTAGTAATATAAGTTAGGATAAAAAGGGAATCAGGTACATTTTGGACTTACCAAAACAGGATAGATAATGGAATATTTTCTCTGAGTCTGTCAAATGCAAATGTACTAGACATTGTTGATGTATTAATTGCTTGTATATATTGTATATAGTTATTGTACTTATTGTATATAGTTTTTTCTTATATTAGGTATAACATTTTTTCTTTTTTCTTTTTATTAGAATAAAAAGAGGAAATGTGGTGATATTTTAATTGTGCTGAAATGTGATTTTAATTGTATGTTAATAAATAAAGTTTGCCTGGAGATCAGAGGTAATAGCGAGCCAGGAACAGAAGTCAGGCAGTGGTATCCCACACCCTTAATCTGATCACATGGCAGGCAGAGTCTCTGTGTGGTCACAGACACAGCCAAGTGTGGTGACACAAGCTTTTAATCCCAGTACCAACCATAGAGACCTGGAGGTCTGTATAGACAGGCAGTGATGAGGAAGTCATGTGGCTGAGCTTAGAGCCAATGAGAAGACAGAAAAGGAAAGCAATAAAAACACAAGTCACACAGGAAGAAGCTCTCTCTGGGGAGGTGACAGCGATAAGGTGGTAAGATAAGGTAGTTGTGGCTCTCTGATCTCTTTGGCTATTACCTCTGTATTTGGCTCTGTGTTTCTTATTTACTAAGACTGTTTAGAATTCCATCTACACCAGCAAGTGTAGTTGCAGCTGCCCCCCCTCCTTAGTCATGCATAGCAGTGATAGTACAGTCCCAAATAGGATAGCGATCTAACTTAGATTGTGATTTTCCAATATATAGAGGGAGCAATTCTAATAGTGTCTGTGGTGTTAAGGAAGGAAGAGGGAATATGGTGATATTTTATTTGTACTGAAATGTGATTTGTATGTTAATAAATAAAGTTGCCTGGGGGTCAGAGCTATTAGCAAGCCATAGCAAACCTGGGCAGTGGTGGTGCACGCCTTTAATCCCAGCACTTGGTAGGCAGAGCTAGGTAGATCTCTGTGTGTTCAAGGATACAGCCAGCATTGGAGACACACGCCTTTAATCTCAATACCAACCATAGAAGACCTGGAGGTCTGTACAGACAGGCAGTGACTAGGAGGTCATGTGGTTGGGTTTACAACCAATGAGAAGGCAGGACAGAAACTCTATAAAAAAAACAGACACAGGAAGTAGGTCTCTTTCAGAGAGGTACAACAGCAGTGGCAGGAAGGTTAAGGTTTTTAATCTCAGCTCTTAGCTATCGCTCTGACTTCTTGGCTTTCATCTCTGAATCGACTCTGTGTTTCTTATTTAATAAGATGGTTACACCTACAAGGGAAACATCAGATGAACAAAAAACAGGGTTGCTAAAGCTGAACAAATGTTGGAGACAGGGTAAAGAGAATGAAGCATCAAGATGGCAAGTGGAAAAAAAGAGAATAGGAAAAATGAAACTGATATTGGAGGGGTTGCTGTTATTGGGAGTATAACTGACATTAAGGTAGTTTGAGGGAAGGTAACTGCAGAACAGGAAGAAATCAAGGAGCAGAATAGGTCAGCATGTTAAAAGATCCATCCAACAATAATCACAACTGAAATACTATTTAGAAGAAAGATACTGAGCCAGGAATAAAAATTTTCACAGCAGGAGAAGTAACCAAGAATTGGCAGAAAAGGCAAAATGGCACAGAGGAGAAACTGTCAAATCAAACTGGCAGATTCTTCTCTTGAGGATGGTTTGTAAAATACCCATTGTAACTAAGGCCCTAGTATAAATCAATTTCTAGTCATTCTTCTATGCATTTCACCCCCTTTTCTGCCCAAGAGTTGCTTAATTGACAGTACCAGCCTCAGGGAGCCCTGTTGTGGTGTAAGCTTTTGTTTGTTCTGCTCTGTGTATCTTGTTTTTTAGATTAAGAAATAGCTGAGATCAAACCTAACTAAAAATGGAGACCACTTAGTTTGGACTTTATTTAAAAGTTACAGGAGTTTGCTTTGTAGACTCTAGGTCCGTTAAATTGACAGGAAACCAAGACATTACTCTTTAGGAACAAAATCTCATGAAAGAGATAGATAGAAACATGCCAAACTTCACTTTCTTTAACAGATAAATGCAGAAGTCATTAATTTGGCCATATATTCATTTATAAAATAATTATTTGCTACCTTCTATATACAGTATTTATTATGAGTTACTGAGAAGGTGAGGAAGAACCCTGATACTATGAGATTCTCAGTCTAGTGAGGGAAGCTTGAAGTGAATAAGTAAACACATATACAAGGTGAGTTTGGAAATTTATAGATTTCATTAAATGATAAAAGAAATCTTGAGGAATTCTAAAGTTTTATTCTGTGTCTACTTCACATCACCTTTACAATAACCATATATATATATATATATATATGATGATACAACTATTAAAGTTTATAGATTAAGCAACTGAGGCCCATGTAAATAGAAACTATCTATGGATTTAAAAATTTTTCTGAATATGTGTGCTTCTGTTTTTTCCAATGTAAAATGAGGAAAGTAATAACAATAAAATTGCCAGCATATGGCTGGTTTTACAATAATGGGAACTCATGTGTGTGAAGGACTCAGGATGCTTTTTAAGACAGAGTGAATGTTGATTTTTATACCCATTTTTCCACAACAAAACTATAGTTTGGAAAGGTTAAGTATGAACCCTAGTATACAGGGTTTTTTCTCTTTTATAGATTTGTTGTAGATATGCATTCAGATCCCACTTATCTCCATGTCTCTTCAAATCTGCCCTCTGCCCTTGCAAACTCCCTGCAAATCAAAACCAAACAAAACGAAGAAACAAAACAAAAACAAAGCAATAACAAAAGAAAAAAGAAAGAAGAATCTTTTCGTGGAAGCTATTCTGTGGCTCATTGAATCACGCAGGTCACTTTTTAGTCCATTCATTTTTTCTTGCAACTGTTCATTGCTATGGGTCTTTGGTCTGGCTCAAGGCTTCTGGTTTCTGCTACATCACCTATAATGGGCTTTCTCTGGGGCTCCTCTTAGATATCCTGTTGTTGTTCTGTGTCATGGAGATCCTGCTGTTTTGGATTGTAGGTTCCTTTGTCCCCTTCACATGCTCCAACAGTTCATAGATTCAGTGGATGCTGGAGAAGGACAATTCATAACCCTGATTCTGAGCCTAGGTCAGCTTTCCCTCTTCATGGCTACCCAGGCATACTCTCCAGCACTGCCTCTGCTAGCTCACCCAATGCAGCCTGCAGCAAGGAACAGGGCCAGTTCTCCTGCCCTTGGGCCCTCAGATCCGGGTCCCACTCACTCCCATCTCCAGGGCCAGCTCTACTGATTTGCCCAGGCAAGGTACAAGGCCCTCTCTCCTGATTGCTGCAGGGGGAATACAAGGGGAGGGGGATGGTCAACTCTCGTGCTCTCACTCCCTCAGGGTTGGCTCACTTGCACCTTTGACAGCAGGGTCAGCTCTAGTGTGCTGCCCAGGCAGGGTACAGGGCCCACTCTCCTGAGTGCTGCAGCTGGTGTGGGGCAGGGCTAGTTCTCTCACTCTTGTGACTCGGAAGTCAGCTTTCTCACCTTCCAAAGGTAGCAAGAGGCAGAAGAGGAAGGGCATCTTTCCATCACCCATGCCACCACATGGCAGATAAGAGGGTAAGGTGGAGTCAGCTCTCCTGCTCTCACACCCTCAGGGTTGACTCGCCTATGTTCCCAACTACAGGGTCAGTTATATTGTGCTTCCCAGATGAGGTGCATGCCCTATGATGAGGAGTGGGGTCATCTTTCCCAAGTGTGGGGGTGAGCTCTCCCATGAGAGATAGGGCCAGCTTGTCTGCTGCAGTTAATCAAAAAGGGTCAGGTCCAGCCATCCCAGGGCCAGTGAAGGGCGGGATCAGCTCAGCTCAGCTCAGCATGGTTCCAATGACCCCCATGCTAACACGGGCCATGGATATCACCATAGATACCAGTTGCAACAGGACCATGGACCTAGACATACCCCTCAGCAGCATCTCAAGCTCAGAGGCCACCACAGACCTGGTGGCAGCTCAGGCCACCCAAATCAGCTTGGCCCTGGAAGCAGCATAGACAAACATGGTCCCAGGCATCCACAGAGTCTTCACTGACAACTGGAGCCAAAGAAACCACCCCAGACCCTGGCTGCCACAGGGCCATGGATCCAGACATGGCCCTAGGCAGCAGCCAATGTGGAGATGTCTCTATGACTCCAGGTGGCAGCACCAGTCACTCAGGTCAGCAGGGCCCAGGTCACAGCATGGTCCTTGGACACCGACATGGTTCAAGGTGACCAACCAGACTCCAGTCATCTGCATGGCCCTTGGTGGCAACAGGAGTCTGGACATCAACTCAGACCCTGGATGCTGCAGGGTCATGGACCCAGACATGGCTCTCTGCATCAGCCCTGGCCCAGACAACATCATGGCCATTGTAGAGAGCACAGGCTACTCAGATCAGGATGTCCCTGGTGATAGCACAGTTCTCAAAAACCCTCATGGACACAGGTTGTACCTCAGACCCCAGAGCAACTATGTGGCCTTTTGTGGCAATGTGGGCCATGGACACCAATATGGACTGTGGTGACGATGGACTCAAATAAGGTCCTTGGCAGCAGCCCGGAACAGGTTGTCACCATGGCTGTGTAAGCCACCCATATTGGCATGGCCCCCAAGCAGTGTTGCCCTCAGACACAAATGCTACCCCAGTTGACAGCCAAGACCACAGGCCCCTGTATTGCCTCGAGTGGGGACAGGAGCCACAGATATCAACATAGGCTCTCTAGGCTGCTCCAGAGCCCCAGACCAAAACCTGGCCCCTGGTCATAGACCAGGACCAGACATCTCCCTGGACTCCAGTGGCCGGCTGGCCATTCACTTCAACTCCTTCCTCACCATCCTCACTTCTCCAGATCCACCTTTCTCCCCAGCCCACAAACCAGTCTGCCTCTCTTCCACCTCCACACCCTGTAATCTCTCACCACAATGGTGCCTGACTGCCCAGCACCAGGGGTCTTGGTTGAGTCACAGGTGGCACTTGGTTGAGTACCACCCATACCAGCCACAAGGAATGGCGTGGAGCTGTTGCATTTCCTCTCTCCTGTGCCATGTCTAGAGACCTTGGGCAGCACTTGGGATTATGGTACCCGATCCCGGTTGACCCTCCAGACCAAAAAGTCTGGAAGAGCGCCATCTGTGTTCTCCGCGGATCCAGGCCCCTAATACAAACTTTTAAAAAGAGAGTAAGTGTAGACGCTCAATCAATAGTTTTCTCTGAGGGACAAGATTGATATTCTTGTGTGGTTTCCATGCCCTCCAAAGCCCATGTACTATACCTCACTGCATTTTTACACAGGCAAGCAAGAGTTAAGTATGGGGTAAAAATACATTCAATTTTAGCTTCATTCTCCATGCCTGAAGATGCTCAACAAACTGCATTGCAGAATTAGGATATGTGCAGCATTAAACTGTGGCACAAAATCACAATGAAACAACTAGAAGAGAGGAGGGCATTCAGTAACATGAGATTTTAAAAAAATGAGAAATAAGCAGTATGTCCCAGTTTTTCTGATCATTACGTACAATACTGCATGGTGGCATTACTATTTATTTGGGTTTATCTTCTATAGAGGAAAACTATGATTATATCCAAACACTACATGGTGAAATTAAACTAGTCATAAAAGACCTATTAACAATTGCAGCTCTATAGAGACAGGGCTTGCTCAAATCTTACTTTCTAAGTTCCATAAAATTAAGAATTCCATTAGATAAGATGTGAACAACTACTAGTCAGTCAAAAACTGTAGTCCCCTTCAGGTTAGTTTTTAAATATCAGCTCCTGTCCTACACATCAGCCTGGCTATTTATAATTGTAACACAGTAATAGTTCATGAACATTAAGCTCTCTAACACTACTATGCTTCTAACACAAGAGACAGTACTGTTAACATTCTGTTGTAGCACGAATCTTAAAGTGTCTTATTAATAAAATCAAACCTGGGGCCAGTAATTGGGGTGAATGCTGGAAGATCAGAGAGACAGAACAGGCCACAGCCACCTCACCTCGCCAGTTCCTCAGCTGATCCTGTTTCCTCAGACTGGAAGCCTCTGAGTCCTCATCCAGAATGAATCTCAGCTGAACTGTGCTGCTCACAGTCTAAAAGCTTAACCAGCCAAATGCTTCTAGTTTCTAGTCTTCATGACTTATATATCTTTCTGTTTTTGCCATCACTCCCTGGGATTAAAAGATCACTTCTTGGGATTAAAGGCATGTGTCACCATGCCTCGCAGTTTCCAATGTGATCTTGAACTCACAGAGATCCAGAGGGATTTCTACCTCTGGAGTGCTAGGATTAAAGGTGTGAGTGCCACCATTTTCTAGCCTTTGTATCTAGTGGCTGTTCTGTCTCTGACCCCGATAAGTTTATTACCGTGCACAATATTTTGGGGAACACAATACCACCACATTCTGTCCTGTGTAGAATCATGTGATACTCTCAAATGTAATCCTCCTCACGGGGGAAGTCTTTCTCACCCATGACCATCTACTTTGATCTGTTCCTATCAAGCAAATGAACTGTATCCTCTCCCTTCCTATCTTTGTCTCTGTTATTGAACTTTTTTGGCCTATTATTAATAGGTTTGCTAATTCTATATCTCTACATACTGCAAGCTCCCTGAGGACAGGAACAAAGCTAACTCCTTTCAGGCTCCTTATAACTTAAAAGAAGGTCTGTGATACTGTAGACAAGGGGAAGTGGGCAGAAGATTGGGGTGAGCATATGAGTGGGAGTCCCTAATGTAGTCAGCTAGATATATGAATGTTTCAGCAAGCTACTTCCCGGTATGCCCTGCTAATTCACCTGAGAGACTACAAGATTTGCACCAAAACAGCTTCATGAAGCTGCCTGTGATCTACTGTAAAAATGGAATCATCCTCTACACAAAGTGGAAATATTGTGTATAAAGTGAGTTATTTAGCTGCACTGTTCCCTCTCATCTCTTGGCTGTTCCCCTTATAATGTGAAGATGCCTTTAAAGTCCATTTGGGCTCCTCAAATGCAGGGAAGACAGGCAGCAGGAAAATTCATCAAGATTTAGAAGGCATATATGAGAGAATTTTCACTCCTTTTCCCAACCCTTTACTCCAATTCAGTGGAAAGAAAGACTTTTCAAGAGCATGACTGAGAATATACATTTTTCTAATTGCATTCAAAACTACCAGCATCATTTCAGGCAATTTGTCTCCAAAACACATGCATTAATTGACATAGCATCCTTTCTAAAATTTGAATTGCACCACTGTGTAGTGATTTCATTTCTTTTTTCAAGGCCAACCTCAGAATCTTCAAGGCTTTGTGACAGCGAGTGATAGTGTGAGAAGCAGTTCTTTCCAAGTGCCAATAGAGGCATCTGCTGAGGGCCCCCTTCCCCTTCCTCCCTCCCAGTCACAAGTTATGAAGGCTTTCCCCCAAACCTCAAATGAATTCAGCCTTCTGTGTTGCCATGGACTAGCACTGCTGCAGAAATGATGTCTCAGCATGGAGTCTTCCCATGTTATTGCACTCTGAAAGACCATCAAATCTCTTGGTTATTAATCTAAGGAAAGTGACTGTGAAAGCCAGTCATGGAACCCATAGGAACAGATCCAACGGGGATAATTTGATTGGAAACTACACTTCATATCCTGACTCTCTTTTTCTACCTTAAAAAGACTTTACAAAGTAGATGTGCAGTGATTTATATAATATTTTTTTATTATTTAAGAGAATATAGAGTTGAAAATACATTTAGAACTGTCTATTGTTTTCAGAGCACCATCATAAGCTGAATAGGCAAGAGCTATCTATATCACCCATCTTTCCCTGACTTGGGAAGTGTCTGTTTTGTATATTCAAATGCACAGTCCATAGCACATGGACAAAAGAAGAATTTAAGCAACAAAGAATCAAGCAGGAGAAACCTAGAAAAGGCCTATGACAAAGTGTTTTATCAGTATGGAATCAATGATCAATGTAGCTGTCCATTAGTCACTGGGATCCTTATTAGAAAATCCATATGAGGTCTGGAGAGATGGCTCAGCCATTAAAGGCTATCTTACTACCAAAAAACAAAATATAGATGATCTGGCCCCTTCTTCTGATTTTGTGGCTGCCATAACATCTATGAGAGAAATGACTGAAATTTTTAATTTAGATGAGCAACTATGTGATTTTCTAAAATTTAAATGAGGAACTGGTGATTTAAAGCAGATGATCCAGTGGATTTAATTATACTCCTCAGGACTAGTCAGTTCAAGAACATTTTTATTACCCCAGAAGGAAATCCTGTTACTAAGGAATTTTCTGCATTCATTGTTCCCTAAATGATAATTGATCTTCTTCTGTTGAAGGATTTGTCTGTTCTAGACATTTAATATAAACAGAATTATGCACTATGTGGCCTTTCATGCCTCACTCATCATGTAGCATAATCTTTTCAATATTAATCCATACTGTAGTGTGGATCAGTACTTCATTCTTTGTTTCGTATATGCAATACTCTCCTGTATAGACACACTGTATTTCATTTATACATTTGCCTGTTGGCAGAATTTGGGTTATATCCATTTGGGGGATAATTAGAGATCATGAAACAGTTGAAGTCATGTAACAGGGGAGACAGAATTTAAGGGGAGGACATGCTTATGCTCACAAAAGAAGCCACTGGCAAAGGAAGACTTCCCAGCCATGACTATGCTCTTTCTCATCATGGCTATCTTACTGAGAAATCTGTGCGAACCTTTTAAAAATATTTCTTCCCAGGGACTTACAAAGAATATATAGGGTAAGCTTCCATATCTGAATAGTCTACAGTTGATGAGGGACTGTGAGCATCTGGTTGAGTAACTGTTCCTGCCTAACAGGAACAACCTATTGGAGGTGAATGTATAGTTTCTTGGGGACACTCACTCATTTAGCATAGGTTGGAAAGTAGACAATATAACCATTGACTCTTCTCTCATTTCTGTCAGATATCCCAGAGAAGCATTGAACACTCTTTTTCTTGGAAACGCTCTCCATTCCTCTGACCGTTAGTATTGCTGAACTTGAACATTTGAAGGAGAAACAGCCTGAGTTAAGGTACCAATTTCTTTGGTGCAGCATGACATGCAGGTGCAAATGTCCATAGGGGACTTATTTTCTAGGTACCAAATACTGATTCAAAGCTTAGTTAACTATGTATGAAATTTTAGCTCTCTCAATTAATTGGGGACATTAAATTATGGCTGCTCCAAAGAGCAGAAAAGTCTTTATGAAAATTGAACCCGTTAAAGGGAACTGTCCCAGGTTAGTAGCAATAAACTGCAGCAGTCTGCAATGATGATGACCTTTAGTAAGAACATCTAGCTTCTCTGTCAGTGGAAAACCTTCAAGGTATGAGAAGACTATATTCAAGGTCACACAAAAAGATCTGGCAAAATGCCAATACAGTTAGGCTATACCAACTATTAGTTAGAAAATTAATTATTTGCTTAATCAGCACTCACAAGGCAACTACTTTCCTTTTCATTCTTCTGAAAAATACTCAATTCCTATGGTCTGTGTTCTTTTAAAGATCATAGGTTGAAATTGTAACTGCTCATAGGAATTGTATTAAGAATTACACACTTTCAGAAGGTTAATAGATCATAATGGCAGAGTTCTTATAAATTTAATTGATACCTTGGTTTCTAAAAATGACCCCAGATCTCCTGTGAGACTCAGCTAGAAGGTGTAACCTAAAAATCAGGAAACAAGCTTTCAACAGACAGCTAATATGCCAGGTTAATGATGGACTCCCCAGCCTCTAGAACTTTAAGAAATAATTCTATGCCTTTTAGAAAACTAACTGGTAAAGCTAACATGGTGTCAAAATCCTGTAATCCATCCTTCTGGAGAGCAAGGCAAGAAGATAGTGAGTTCAAGGCCAATCTGGGCCACATAGCAAGACGCTGTCTCATCCCAAACTAAAAGATCCCCTTTTATGATATTTTGTTATGGTGGTCCAAAGGCAGTAAGAAACTAATAGTAAATGTGTCTTCTGTGCTTAGCAGTAGCTTTTACCTCTAAAAGAAATTGATCAATTGAGCAAGTGCACAGACTAGATAATTAACAGGTACTTTGAATGGATGAGCTCATAATGAAGCTAAACAAGGATATATAATATATTCTGAAGAGTTGGCAATGAGAATAAACCAAATTATATAAATTTTTCAAAGCAACATTAGTGACTCTCATGGTAATGAGCTGAACAAATACAAAAAAATTAATTCACAAACTACAAAAAACTCACATTAAAATACAATGATGAGGTCAGGGTCAAGAATACATATTAGAAAACACCAGTCTTGAGTTGGTCTTCAGAAGACCAGAAGCTTATGTGACATTAAGGTAGTCAGACATTTTTTAAAAAGTGTTTCATATCCATAAACTTCAAGGGAATGAAAATTAAACTACTCTAAGTTTCTATATCACCCCAGTCAGAATGGCTATCATCAAATGACAACAAATGCTGACATAGATGTAGGGGACAAAGAGACCTCACATAGTATTGATGAAGATTTAAACTAATGAAGCTACTTTGGAAATTTGTCTGTAAGTATCTCAAAAAAATAGAAATAGGCCTACCATATGACCCAGCTATGGGGATCCCATGTATATTCCCAAAGGATTCTGTAACCTAGTACAGAGAAAATAATGCCACGGGAATCACAGAATGATATAAACATGGAAGTATAAAGACAATGTAAGCAAAACAGAGTAGAAGTAGCCTTATAAATAGACTATCTTCCCCTCTAATATGCCTCCCACAGATATTTGGTCTATTATAGCTCATGGTCTCTGAATGGTGTCTTTAGTAGTATATGATACATATTCTGCTCTCTTAATAGTGTATGTTGAAGCTGCTTTACTCAGGTATGTGTATAAATAATTCACTAGAGTGATAGCCATGTGTATAATATCATTAAGTAATACATGCTATATGTATACTTTTTTTGGAGATTATTTGCTTGAACCACATAAATTAGAGTCATATATACAAATGATTCATGATAGTTATGTTCATATGATGTATTGTTAAACAGAATGCTATGAGATTTTTTTTAAATGTACTACTTTAATAAATTATGAATCTCAAAATTTTGTTAACAGAGTTGTGTGTGTACTTGTGTTACTGAGTAGAGTGTATTTAACATTGTGGTACACATAGTACTTTTTTATAGTTATGCATGCTGATACACTAAGTTTAACCATAAGAGGAGGTTACTCAAGAAATGGATGGTCTCTAACTTCAGGATCACATGCAAGCATGATCTTGGAGGAAAAGAAATGTAAGGTGGACAGAAGAATATTCACCAAAAAAATTTACATGGGTCTGGATCAGCCAGTTCCAAGAAAAGACTTTCTGAGGATGAGATACTGAACCTGGAAAAATGTATAACAAGGTGATCTATTTATTGGCATGAGCAATACATTATAAAGTATTTGGAAAATTTTACATGATCAAATCCATTTTTCCCCACAGAAGTCATTTAATAACATCATACAAAGAGAAAACCTGAGGTATCCAGTAGAGTTAGTGAGTTCTCCAAGATTCTTCAAATGTAGAACCTGCCTTGTCACCATTATGCCATCACATCTTTGAAATGAAAGAGTATCAGAGATGGAGAATGAATATTTCAGGAATCAAAATCAAAGTCCTTAGAGAAGTTTGTGGTATATGCAAAGAACTGGGAGAATGCCATAATGATAGAAAGACAGTACATTAAGAAGAACAATATGAAATAAGAGACAAAGTCCAAGAGGAACAGATTTATGTGAGCATTCAAAGCCTTAGAAAATATAGGGAAAGGGTTGGAAACCATTTCAAGCAAAGAAAAACATGTTTTGTTGGTGTACAATGTTTACTGTCAAAAAATGGAGACACTGTTGAAATTATTTTGCTTTTACAACAAATTGTGTCTTCGAGATTGGGTGTTTGGATATGAAGAAGGAAGACTTTACATGATGTACAATTTTTCACAGGCACAGTCTTGCATATAGTTGTGGATTCTACTGAAGAAATACAGATGAAGAGGAATAGATAGAATGGCTTCCTAGATTTCTTTGCATTTAGTTTGGACAGTGTGTAGGTTTTTTTTTTTTTGTAACTCATGCCAATGTAGTTAGATGACAGTAATATGGAGTGAAAGTTTTCCATGTCCTCTATTCCCTCATGTGGTGGACACTAAACCTGTGACTTCATATATGACATGACAAAATGACATGCTGGGCCCCTTATTGAAAAAGAAACAGTTGTTTTACATTCAATGTATGAAACCTTGGGACTAATTTGTGCTCTTGGAATAATATTAATAGACAGTAATCCAAGTCATTGCCAGTTTAGAACATAATCTTGATAGCAGTGATAACCAAATTTCAGTAGAGGATGACTGGGAAACAAAGAGTATGCAAGATCTTAATAAATGAGTGGGGTGGGGGGAGCCCAAATTATGGTTCTGAAACCACTGGCAGTGTAGGATTGATGCAGGTAGTGTACCTGGAGCCATAGAAATTCTGCTAACAGCGTGAATAATATGAAGGTGGAAGGTTGTTGGATTCTGAAACACCCCAATAATTGGTGATGTTGATAATACTGGAAGGATTCAGAAAATGAAGATGAATGTGGACAAAAAGAACAGTATAAGGCACCCAGAATATTTGTTCACTTGTTATGTTGCAGCAAATAAGTGAGGCATGTGGGATCCACAAGGGCATTTTTTTCTTTTTGATAGAAGACACATGAGAATGTAGAAATGCTAACAGAAATACTGGAAAAATAATAGATAATGTGATTAGCTAACACATGCTGGGCACTGGCTAAGCACTTTTCATGCATAATCTCATTGAAGCCTCACAGCATCCCTGTAAGATGGTGCTTTTATTATCCCTATTTCACAGTTGAAGGCATGGGGGAGCAGAGGGTTTGAAAGGACTGTTCCATGTCTCACAGATGAGAAATGATGGATATAGAATACAAGTACAGGCAGCAAGAGCTCTTGTTTTACATTTTCTCTCTAGAGATAAAGAGGCTAAAGAGGCAAGTGTAGGTTGACCCCAAATTTTCAAATAGTCCAGATGCAGTGCTGCTATCCAGGGTATTAGCATTCAATATCACACTTCTTAGTGGTAACAACAGGTGAGGATCAAAACTTGGAGCATAGACACTCAAACATATGGACTCTTTGGTGAACTCTTGAGGGAAACTATTTTGCTGTAATATAACTTCTGGTTAGACGCTAAATGTGAAAGGATGGATGGTGGCAAGGAGTCCAAGGAAAACAGAAAAGTTTGAAACAGTAGGGACAATGACTGAAGGAACAAACTCTGTTAATAGCCCACTTGAGCTTGGTAACTATGAATTTAAAGTAGAACCAACATACTGGGTTGTGTGAATTTCTCCAGCAGTGAGCAGCTGTGGTTAGAATAATAGCAGCTAACTTAATTGAATACTTAGCATGTGAGAGGCATTGTGCTAAGTACTTTACATGTGTTACCTAATTAAATGTGCTTAATTACTATGAAATACATTCAAGTGCTGGCTTTAAGAAGCCTGTTAACTCATATTATTTCAACTAGAACTGGGATTCTCTTTTCCTTTCATACACTCATCCAAAAAATCCTGTGTAGCCAGAATCTTTCTTTGGTCTCGCCCTGCACTGTGGTTCTGTTGCTGCTTATAAAATAATCACTCAGAGGCTTATATTAATTATAACTGCTCAGCCATTAGCTCAGGCTTATTACTGACTAACTCTTACACTTAAATGAACCCATAATTCTTACCTATTTTTAGCCATGTGGCTTGGTATCTTTTCTCAGATCTACCTTGTCATCTTGCTTCCTCTGTGTCTGGCTGGTGACTCCTGATTCTGCCCTTCCTCTTCCCAGCATTCTCCTAGTCATATCTCACCCTGCCTCTATTTCTTGCCTGGCTACTGGCCAATCAGTGTTTTATTAAACCAGTGTACAAGAGCATTATCCCATTGCATTTTCCCTTTTTTGTTTAATTAGAAAGGAAAGTTTTAACTTTAACACAGTAAAATTATATATAACAAACAGTTATCAAGCAACAATTACAGTTTATTTGTATTTGGAAAAATTGAAGAAAATATTTTATCTATCCTATATTTGTGAGTCTAAAGTTTCATATCTAATTTATCAGTTATCATAACCAAGGAAAATTATAATTATAGTTATTTAGTCTTCAACTACACCAAAGACCCCAGAAGGATATAATATTATCTAAGTAAATAAGAAGTGCATTGTAAGCAACTTCCAAAAATCTAGAATGACAGAGACAGCTGGCTGCCTGGATACTCACCCAAAGTTTCTCTGTGACATTGGGGCTTCCATCTTTAGCCTATAGGCCTAGAGTTTCTCAGTTGCTTCTCCCTGTGTCCTGCAGAATGTCTGGCAGTCTCCTCTGTGAAGCATGAAACTGAAGGATCATCTCACCTTGTTTTGGCAAAATTTAGTGGTCATTTTTCCATGGGTCCTGCATGTCCAATCTATATAACATACTGTCAAGCAGTCCAGGCAAGAACAGTTTCTTGTCCAAATGGCAAGTTCTGTCAAGAAGAAGACAAACTCCACATGTAACGTCTTTGATGCCCATCTTCCTCCTTGAAGTAAATTGGTGCTGCCAGGAGCAGACATGTCTCATTGTACAGAAAAGTCTAAGTTCTTAAAACATTTTAAATGCCATATTCTGTAGGTCTTTGAAGTGTTTGAAGATTACCTACCTAATTTAAATATATCTATTTATATCTAGAAAACTTAACATGACTATAAGTTTGATTATCATGGATGACTAATTATTAATTTATATTTCTTAATTATACATTACAATTTCAAATGATCTGCACAAACATAATATCTTAAACAAGAGAAGAAATATACATACAGTATAACAAAATTAACTTAAATTTGTATCAATAAACTAATATCTATAGAGATATAAAATATTTCAAAAAAGTTGTTGCTTTTTAAAAGTAGATTCAATAATCTACCCTTTTTTCCTATTGTGTTATACTATCCCCTTTTCTTTTTTAGAAAGAGATTATATTTATAATAAACCACCTTTAAATAAAAATAAACATTTATAAACATAGCTTCTCATACTACTTCCTGCTGGTTGAGGGTACTGGCAATCTTATAGGGATCCCAAGAAAATTAAGAATTATGGTAAAGTCCTGACTAGAGTAGTCTGTGAGGCTGCATTGCTTGAGCCAGTTGCCTTGAAGCTATTCTGGATGTTGGAACATCTGGAGACCTCTCAGGGGGTCTTCCTTGATCAAACCATATTAGTTTGGAAGCAATCCATAGGTTCTCATCTTCTGTGGAAACAAAAGCAGAACCTCTATTCCAAAGCAACATATCCTTAGACACAAATTTTGAAGTCAACATACCTTTAATATATAAATATATATATATATATATATATATATTTATATACATATATATATATATATATATATATGCTTAACTCTGTAGCCTTTAAATCAAATGTCTTTCTGCAGTTAAAAATCCAAAAGACAATATAATCCAGACTCTCTGTGTGATTTCCATCTTTACATGCCTTATCTTTTATATTATTTTTACTGTCTCTTTAAAGACTTTATTTTTTTAAAATTATGTGTCTTTATATAACTGTTTATCCTCCTTTCCTCTCTCTTCCAAGCCTAAGTACATTTTTACATACACTGTAAACTGTTTAGGGTTTAGTCCATCCAAATCTGTCTTTTTGTGAATTAATTGCTTTAAACTGCAGCATGGCTAGGACTGAAACAGCATGTCTTGGCTGCTGGCTCCATCCACCTTAGCTTCCCAACATGGTGGAGGTAATTACCTCTGGGAGCCATGCTCTCTGCCAACTCTGGGAGGCAGTGGGTCTATGCCTCTATCAAGGAGCATGTAGCCCAGAAACCTTTTTTTTTTGTCTGTACTAGCAAAAGTTAATTCCACCATGCAGCTTGGAGACACCTCTGTGTCCTGAGGCAGGAATCCACCATACTGTGTTCAAGCCCAAATGCTGTGGCATCTCTGTACCTTGGTGTCTCTATATCTCGGCCTGCATGAGACATGAAGTAGGAAGCTCTTCTTAGCTCAATTTTAGAATCTCTTTTTAAGTTCTCTCAAGTTCTAGGTGGAAAGTTGAGTCAAAATGTTGGGCAGCCAAATGTAGTCAGAAGTTTTTCTCTGGTCCCACCTGGCCCCATGATACTGTAGCCACTTATAAAACAATCACTCAGAGGCTTATATTAATTATAACTGATCAGTCATTAGCTCAGGCTTATTACTGACTAGCTCTTACATTTAAATTAAGCCATAATTCTTATCTATGTTTAGCCACGTGGCTTGGTACCTTTTCTCAGTTCTGCCTTATCATCTTGCTTCCTCTGTGTTTGGCTGGCAATTCCTGATTCTGCCCTACCTCTTCCCAGCATTCTCCTAGTCTGCTCACCCTACCTCTACTTCTTGCCTGTCTACTGGCCAATCAGTGTTTTATTAAACCAGTGTACAAGAGCTTTTTCCCACGGCAATCCTGTTGATCCTTTCCTAATACTTCTTTGGTTTTACATCCTCTCCTCATTACCAGAGACACACTTCTGGTCAAGTCTTTCTAACTCCAAGCCAAAACACTAGAATTTGAGTTCCTATTTAACCTTTCTTCTCCAAAACTGTTCTGTTCCAGTGCCTTTTTCATACTGTTACTAGAGTGACACTAATATCTGGTCAAAGTACTGAGAATGTGTGACTTATGAGTATCCATTCTTTTTTTTTCAAACAATGCACCCTGATCACATTCACCTCCCATTGTCCCCAGGTCTACCCTCCCAACCTTGAGCCCTACATCCATCAAAAAACAAAACAAAACAAAACAAAAAACAAATCCAATTTGTATTGCACATATACTCATTGAAGCATGGTCAAGCTCTCAGTGGTCAGTCCCTTAAAGACAACTAAGTGTTTCCCCATCCCCTTCCCATCCCCTTCCCCACCAGAATCCATCAACTGTGAGGAGTCATACCTCAGCATCTTCAACACAATTTTTAAAAACTCTCTTCAATGGCTTTCTGTCTGGAATGTTTCTTTGGTAATATTTTATTTGTATGTTAATAAATAAAGTTTGCCTGGAGATCAGAGGAAATAGGAAGCCATTTTTAGTACCACAAAAGTCAGGCAGTGGTAGCACACACCCTTAATCTGATCACTTGGCAAGCAGGGTCTCTGTGTGTTCAAGGTCACACTAGGAAACAGAGTCAAGCATGGTGACACATGCCTTTAATCCCAGTACCAAACACAGAGACCTGGAAGTCTGTACAGATAGGCAGTAACAAGGAAGTAAGGTAGCTGGGCTAAGCACCAATGAGAGGGCAGAACAACAAGGCAATAAAAGCCTGTGTAGACAGGAAGTCATGGCATTTTAGAAGCTACAGAGCTGGTGAGGTAAGGTGGTTGAAGTCTCTCACTGTTTCCCTGTTCTCTAAGGCTTTCACCCCTATTTTTGGCTCCATGTTCTTTATTTAATAAGACGGCTTAGAAATTTGTCTGCAGTTTCCATTTTTGATTTTTTGAGCAGGAGGAGAGCTTGCCACAGAAGCCTCCAATATCTCTCATTCTCAATTATGTGTCTTCCATCATTGACACCACTGCAAAAGAAGCCTCCCTGCCCAGAAAAACCAGCAGCAGCACAGATCATGGACTTCTACATGGTTTCTGGCTACAGCACAGACCATGTATATCCATATGGCCTCTGGCTGCAGCACAGAATGCAGACCTCAACATGTTCCCTGGTGGCATCACAGATCGTGAACTTGAGTACCCATTCTTAAACAGTACATCTATATTACTCTATTCTCCAAGGAATGTTCCTAGAGAACATCAGAGAAGACAGGGAAGATGGATGAGGAAGAAATTTATGAAACACTGTCATCCAGCCATTTAAACCAAAGCAACTGTGGATTCCTGCACAAAATTGAATCCTCAAACTTTCAATTATGCATATAGGAGGTGCCTCTGAGGCCATAATCCTTCCTAAGGAGCAAATGACTGTTAATGGTTGCTGGATGAAGAGATATTATTTCTCATAGCATAGCCACAAGGAGCCTATATGCAAAGAAAAAGCAGTTCAGAAGGAAAGGAATGAAGATACCAGTGGATTATTGGGGTGGATATAATTACAACACATTGACCACACATATTAATATATTAAAATATTAAGGAGTAAATTAAAAGAATATATCTAACTAGATGTGATGTCAATCTCTTTATAATGATAAAATTCAAGAAGGAATTTGCATTGACATTCAAGGTCACTGTACAAATTGTATGACTAAATATTAGGTGAGTGCATGATTACTAAAAATCAAGTAAAATATTTTTAAAAATTTGGCTTTAAGAAGCATTATGATTTTATTGCTCTAAGGATCAAATACACAAAATACACATAATGGCTTCTTAATACATCTCCAATCAATTATCAAATTTTCATAACCCAGGCTGACAAGAATGCTAAGTAGATAAAGGTACTTCTCACCAAGTTTGGTGACCTGAATTCAACAGCCAGGACACACATGGTGAAAAAAAAAAAACTCTTGCAAATTGTCCTCTGATCTCCTATATGCAACATGTCATGTGTGTGCATACACACGCACGTGCACACACACACACACACACACACACACATATGCACACATGAACAGACACATGCATGCACGTGTCAGACACACACACACACATATGCACACATGAACAGACACATGCATGCATGTGTCAGACACACACACACGTACAAGTACACATACACACAAATTAATAATGTAGTAAAGAATTTAAACTATAACCCTTCATCTACTAGCCTCATTGTTTTTTATCAATATTATCACACTGACTATTTTTTAGTGTTTTGAAAAGCAAAAAGCACTCATAATTCTGAACCTAATATATACCACAATTATATTGTATGGCCTTGAAATGTGTAGAACAGAAGCAACTCCAGAAGAATTAAGTTTGTCTCTCTCCCATGTGTAAAATGTTCTGTTACAATTCAGAATTAATTGATTCTAGAATTGAAATGTCTGAATTTATATGAATCATAGACTGTGAAATTTAGTTAACTTTACCAGATATTGTCAATCAATTTTTCAAACTTTTAGTAATTACTTATAATCCTGCCAGCATTGCACAAAAGATCTAACTGTTCCACATCTTTGTCTATGTTTGATAATGTGAGCCTTCATAAATTTAACCATTCTTCTGGGAGTATAGTAATATCACATTGTGGTTTTAATGTGCAAGTCACTGATGACTAATATTATCTAATATCAACCAGTTTTCATATGTTTATAAACATTTATTACTCTTCTTATAAAACGACTATTCAAGTGTTTCACCCAAATTTTAAATTGGTATGTTGTCATAGTACTTGTGTTGCTATAACAAAATATAAAAGACAGCTACTATACAAAGAAAAAGGGTCATTTAATATGAAACTTTGATGGTAGAAATTTTAAGTGAGATGAATCTTCTTTTCACTATCTGGTGAAGAGTCTTTTGCTGTGTTTTAATGTAGGTGATGGAATCACATAACAGGAATACATGCAATAGAAATAACATACAAATACAGGTAACAAGAAGCTGGCCCCCAAAGGGTAAACTCACTTTGTAACAACTCTCACAATAACTAATCTAGTCATGTGAGAACTAAACTAGTCTCTTTATAAAATCCATTCATGAAGATGCATTGCTCATGATCCCCAAAACATTGCAAGAGCTTCACCACTTAAAAAATGATTGTTAAATCCCTCATCTTCTTTTGTTTTTTTTTCACTTACCTATAACTCTGTGACAAGTAATTGGTGACTAATTCATGTAACGATGCATCCAAGATATATTCCATATATGTTCCCCCTTTCTATGTCCACCTTTAAGGTTGTAGCTCAAGCCACAGTTGTCTCTTGCCCAAGCTAATTATCATTTTCTGAACTTGATTTTTTTATTATTAGAATCCTTTTTAATCAATTTTTCCAGACTAATGCCATACCAATATTTTCTAAATGGAAATCTGACTGTGTCAGTTTCCTGCTGACAATATACATCAATACTTTTTCATTTTTCTTGGTAGAAATTGTAATTCTTGAACATACTTTTAAAACATTAAGTACTTCATATTCTGGTTCATCTTTACATGTATTATTTCCTCTTTGACCAAGCCTATTTTCCCAGCTCTTCAATCAGCCACACTGATTTTCTTAGTTCCCTGAAAGGGCTGTATACTTTCCTTCATTTCAGTCTTTATGCATGCATTCTCTCTTTCCTGAGTACCTTCCACCAATACTATTTCAAATCTGGGCTAATTCATATTCATCTTTAAGAGTTTACCATGATTCCCTTCCTGTATACATTCCCTTGAATCATCATGAGTAAGCTGAATGACTCTTCTAAGTGCTTTTATGACATCAAATGTATACTTCTATTTCACTATATTGTAAATACCCATTTATGTTTCTGTTTCCTCTGTGTGACCATTAGCATCTTGAAGGCAAGGGCTTTATCTTATTTTGTATCCTCAGCTTTCACCAAAATACCTGATACATGGCAAGGATCCAATAAGCAAATAAAGGAACAATAAATGAATAAATGAATGAAATCATACCCAGACACATTTATACTATTTTATAGAATGGTATTATGCTGCTGATAATTGACTATTGTCACTGCCATGAAAACTACAGCATCAATTGTTATCTCCAAGGAATATAATATTTTCACAAAGCTGAGATGAAACCAATGTTGCCTTAAACTTCAATAACTGAATGATCCAGCAAGGCTCTTTGTAGAAATCATTGCTTGTTGGAGAACATTTCTGGGATAACTCAAGGGAGGCACCAACTCAAGGAATAAAGAGAAGAGGGCAAACACACATGATGTTTTGTTCATGGAAATGGCAGAACATGGTTACAGATGGGATTTGAGGAACAAAGCACAACGAGGTGCCAAAAGTTACTCTCTATTTTTTTTTTCTTTTCTCAGCTGATAGGTCTACCTCCTTAAACTGTTGAATAGTCCATAATTTATTACTATGTGGAGAAAAGACAATACTACCTTTGGAATTGTACATTCAGTCAACAGAATGTGCAACCATCTGCTGGGATCATGGAATCAACAGATCATTGGATGAGTCAGACATTAAAATGCATGGTGATCACAAAATATTAGGTGAATATTTGAATTTTAATGGGCTCTGACCTGAGAGCATGTATAGTTAGGATTGTAAAACATACTGAATGTGAAGGCTCAAGGACTCATATTCAGATTCACTTACTCACTGTTAACACCATATGTTATTAATTTAATCCATCAAATACTTACTAGGCTCCTTTGAAATGGACATTGTTTTTTTTAATTTTGGAAATATCATAGCAAGAAAGATTATATCATATAAAATTTGAATTTGGACAGACAAAAATCAAGTGAAAAACTTAGAGAATAACATATTTAGAGGAAAAGAGAATGAATAAATTATATTAAAATGTTTTCTCTAGTATATAGTGAAATTTCTAACTTAGGTTCTAAGAATAAGGTAATGTTTCATATAACAGGAAAAAATACAGAAGTTAGGTAGGCTCCAGGGTTTGTTCATAAATATCTCAATGCTATCTTCAAAAATCCAAGTAGGCTCCAATTTTCCATCAATCTTTAAGGTTTATATTATTCTGGGAACAATATGCTTCAGCAATATGCAATGTCATTGAAAGATACAACTAAAGCCAGAGGAATGGGAGAGAAAATCTTTTCCTGCATCTTTCATAAAGACAGAGGAAGTTGGTTTTGATACAAATGAAACTTCATTAGTTTCAGGGTCTCTCAACATATGTTCCTTTGAAAGTTCCAGGAAGGGACTATAATAATAGATTTGCAAGATCATATGGTTTTTGTGCCTCTCTTTCTCTCTTTCTCTCTGTGTGTCTCTATGCTCTCTGTGTCTCTCTGCATGTATCTCTCTGTGTGTCTCTGTGTCTCTGTATCTCTGTCTCTGTATGTGTCTATCTATATGTCTCTGTCTTTGTCTCTCTGTTCATTTATCTCTGTTTTGTCTCTGTCCATTTGTCTCTGCTTTTGTCTCTCTGTGTGTCTATCTATGATTCTCTCTGTACCTCTGTCTGTTTCTGTCTCTGTCTCTTGCTGCCTCTGTCCCTCTGTCTCTGGCTGTCTCTGTATCTATCTGTCTCTGTCTCTGTTAGTTTGTCAGTCTGTGTGTGTGTGTGTGTGTGTGTGTGTGTGTGTGTGTGTGTTACATGCACATGAGATAGTGCACATTCCTATGCATGCACATACCAAGGCCAGTAGAAGAGAACATCCTGTGTCTTCCTCTATCTCTTTCTGGCTTATTTCCTTGAGATGGTGTCTCCCATTAAACTTAAAACGTGCTGTTTTGGCTAAGCGGGCTAGTTAACAAGTTTCTGTGATCTGTTCCGTGCCACTCTGCAATGCTGGA
This sequence comes from Peromyscus melanophrys, assembly GCA_902168415.1. Taxonomy (NCBI): domain Eukaryota; kingdom Metazoa; phylum Chordata; class Mammalia; order Rodentia; family Cricetidae; genus Peromyscus; species Peromyscus melanophrys. Next base: position 5,544 of record CABHPR010120849.1, on the reverse strand, counting down.
GTTTAGGCAGATAGGTCCTCATACTTTGATAGCAATTGTTATTTTCTACTGAGTCATCTACCCAGAACAAGGTATTTTTGAAAACTTAAAAACATGAACTACATTATTTAAAGCCACAATCTCTTCCCTTGCCTGAAATCTTTACCCTCATACCAATCTCCTGTATCACACAGCACTCAAATTAAACAGAAATGAAGGCACTGCATAGAGACCATATCATAGTGTTTTTATCTACCAGGAATAATATCAGACATATGAAATATTGAAGAAAAAATGTTTGAAATATTCAGAGCTAGGAGCTTATCTGAAAATGGTTAGAAGAATATATGAAATAATATGGAACATTTTGGTTTTCATTTCTATCAATCATAAAGTTCTTTTATAACTGATTAATACTTATATTACAATATCAATAGAAAGCTGTGGATTGTTTGATGTTCCATTTAATGAAGGGAGATTAGTCAGGTAAAATGATTTGCTATGAGTTGATGAAATTGAGAAACACAATACAAAACTGAATTTATCACTACTGTGAGACCATTCCTTAAATTTGTTTATAAAGGCCATCAATTCAAATAGTAATATCTGCTCATGAAAACTTAAAAAGCCTTTCTTTCATCACATATGCAATATATTTGAGATGGGTTCTCCCAAATTGGACAGCAATCATAAAAAATCTGATGTTACTACAAGTAAATTGGGATGAAGAAAGTAGTGTTCCTAAATAATCAATGATTAAAAGTGAAATTTTAATCAATGTTAAGTAAAAAAGTTGATGTGTCATTCTATGGAAAATATCATAAAATTATAGCCAGTATCAGGAATGATCAATGAATATCAGCCCCAAAATTCTAGATTAAAAAAAGTCTGTAGTGATATTTTATTTGTGCTTTAATAAATAAACTTGCCTGGAATCAGAGGGAAAAAAACAAGCCATTATAAGTAAACAAAGAAGTCAAGCATCAGTAGCACACGTCCTTAATCCTATCACTTGGCAGGCAGGAATCTGTCTGGATCTCTGTGAGTTCAAGGCCACACAGGAAATAGCCAGGTGTGGTGGCACATGTCTTAAATTTTATCACTAGTTAACCATGGAGGTCTGGAGGTCTGTACAGACAGACAGAAAGTGACAGAGCTGGACAGGAAGAGGAAGTGATGTAGCTGGACAGAGAGAGGAAATCAGATGGCAGAACAGCAAGGCCTATAGGCATGTGTAGACAGGAAATAACTCATATTTGGAAGCTGCCAAGTTGGTGAGGTAAGACTAGGTGTGGCTTTCCCTATTTCCCTGATATCTCTCAGTTTTCACCCCTATATCTGGCTCCATATTTTTTATTTAATAAGACCACTTAGAAATTCATCTACAAAAGTCAATTTTCCAGGCATTAATAGAAAACAAATTGATGTTTTACTGGACTTTTGTTATCAGATTTTATATGTCATAACTTGTGGCTTAATCTCTCCTATTAAATGTAAGTTATTAAACACAATTTTATAAACACTGAATTGTTTTATCTAGAAGAGTATACTCCCTCAAATCATAAAAACTTTGATTGCTACTTCTACACAAAACAATTCTGAAGTAGGTTGTTGCTACTATCTCACTCCACCTATCTCTTAATTATGCCTAGGCCCATTTGCTGGATGTACTAAGAGAAGGGAAAGGACTAGTCTTATATAAAATTAATGTTCACTTACTCATATTAATTCTTAACAGTTCCTTATTGTCACATTTTCTTAGTCTATTGTCTCCCACTCATCTATACTATTCTTTTATGCCTTCTGTGATGCTTAATTTTATGTGTCTACCTGACTTAGTTAAGGGATACCGAAATAGCTGGGAAGATTTCTCTGACAAAGTTTCAGGAAGAACTCAGCACTTGAGCTAATGTGCCAAGTAAAGAATATGTATCTTCACTGAATGATGTAGGTGAACATCATCCAATAAAATAAAAATATCAGGTAAGTCAAACTCAAACATTTACTTCTTTAGCTGGGGTGTTTATAGATGGTCAAATTATAGTTTTATATAGTTAGGATTATAGAAAATCATACATACATATGTTCATATATTCATTCTTCCCATCTTTCTCTTTCCCTTTTCTCTGCCTCTCTCTGAAAATTATGATATATATTTTCCATCGTATATAATACCACAGCTTCCTTACCTCACAATTGAACTCTTAATGTAAACTCCCATGCTCCTATCCTTGCACTCAGATATTGTACCTTATCCCTTGTTGCTATAAATATTCTGTACCAATGTGCCACTCTCTCACTAATCCAAAAACTTTCCTCCAATAAATATGTAAATCTCTGCCTTTCTGTCTCTTTGTCTTTCTATCTCTGTCTCTCTCCTTCTTTCTCTCTGTCTCTCTCCTTCCCTCCCATCAAGTTCTCCCCCAGTCATAGATCTCTTTTATATTCTCGTAAATGAGCTACTGTTTCTCCCATCATAAAGACAACATAAACAACTCAGTTCTGATTTCTCCTTCCAGCTACTGCCTGACTTCTATTCCTCCATTTATTAAAAAAAAAATCCTAAATGATTATCTATGTTTATTGTCTTCATTTACCCATCTAAATTCTCTTTTCTGTCCATTCTAAACAGACTTACACTTCCTATGACCTAAATATTTATGGCTTCCACACAATAAAATCTCATGTTTTTCCTCCATTTATACCTCACTTGACATTTATAAAGTCTGACAAAATTGACTATTATCCTGTAAAGAAACACTTCATTTGACTGGTTCAAAACCATTAATGAAGTTTTGTTTCTTCCTTTCTAGCTATACCTCTTTTTTTTTTAAATCATCACTGATATGTCCATATGTTTCCTCCAACTACAGACAGTATCACACTCATATTTTCCACTTCGAACATATAAAACATGATCTATACACTTAGGACTATCAAATTTATGCCTTCAACCTATACCTATTCTTTGAGCCTCCAGAACCAACTGCCCATTTGACATCTCTAACTTTACATCTTATTAGCTTGTCAAATTTAAACATTTTCAGTTGAACTCTTGACAATCAACCTTACTTCACTTTCCAATATCTAGTAAAATAGTCTATTTCACTCATTATTTCTCTTCTGTATATAATTCATATTCACTTTATCAGGAAATTCTATTTACAACACTTCAAAATATGTCCAAATATTATAGCTTATAATCATACCAAAGCCACTATAGCAATGATCTTTTATGGTGATCATTGCTATAATGTAGCTCCCCTTCCTATTTCTCTTCTAACTCCATGACTACCTCTTCCTAATATAGACCCATTAGGGCAAATGTATAGTGGTATTCTATTTGTACTGAAATGTGATTTTATTTGTATGTTAATAAATAAAGTTGCCTAGGGGTCAGAGCTATCAGCAAGCCATAGCGAAAGCCAGGGCGGTGGTGGTGCACGCCTTTAATCCTAGCACTCGGCAGGCAAAACTAGGTAGGTCTCTGTGTGTTCAAAGATACAGCCAGCATTGGAGACACACGCCCTTAATCTCAATACCAACCATAGAAAACTTGGAGGTCTATACAGAGAGGCAATGACAAGGCAGTCACGTAGTTGGGTTTACAACCAATGAGAAGGAAGAACAGAACTCTTATTTAAAGGCGAACGCACAGGAAGTAGTCCCTTTTCGGAGAGGTCTCTTGGCTGGAGAGGCTAGCTGGCGGAAAGCGGGTAAGGCTCTTAGCTCTGACCTCTTTGGCTTTCATCTTTACATTGGCTCTGTGTCTCTTATTTAATAAGGCAGTTGGTTACATCTACATTTGGCGCCCAACGTGACAAGAATCCATAAGAAACCGCTTGACTCGGCTTGGCTGCGGGTCCGCGGCTGGTCCGGATTTCCCGCCTTGGCGGTCGGCTCCGGACGGCCGGCTCTCTAGCCGGGGCCAAGTCGGTTTGGCCTCAGGCCCCAAGCGGTTAGCTTAAAAGCCGGTTAGCTTTAAAGCCAGCACTACAAACAACTCAGGCCTGCTCTGCCAACAGGGCCCCTGTCTGTAAAGCCAACGCACGTGGTTGGAGTTTAAGGAAGTCTAGCCCAGGCCTGACTCCGCTCAAGCGGGGACACGTGTCTGGATTTAAGCTTTTAGCCAGGGCTTCTCTCTCTCTCTCTCTCTCTCTCTCTCTCTCTCTCTCTCTCTCTCTCTCTCTCTCGATTCACCTTGGACACTAGGTGGCTGTTTTGAAATTCCCTCAGATTTCTACTGTTCTGCGCGGATTTGGTAAGTCAATTAACATATCAGATATTTTAAAGGAAACTACTTAAAAGAGAAAATTTTTCCACATTAAAAAAAAATGGGTTTTCTGTGTGCATTGGAAGAAAATTGGGATTTGTTTGCAATTTTAGGTAGTGTGACAATGGAACAACTGTATGGGATGATTACTATTGATCGAATTATGCAATTTATTACTATGTTTATACACATTTTACTATTTAAAAAGATAGTCAATTTAAGTGCCAGGGTGACAGTTTTAGAAAAACTTGTTAAACCTGAAAAAACTCAGACAGAAGAAATTAAGAGTGAAGTTGTGGATCATAAGGTTACAGAGAGAAAGCCTGTTTTCACACAGTCACCCTTAATTTATCCGGTAACCGTACAGCAGTCGCCTGGTCAAATGTCTACACAAAATATTTGGGCTCCAATTGACATGTTGGATTTACGAAGGTTTAAGGAGGCAATAGTATCTTATGGCATGCATTCCCCATATGTAAAGCAAATGTTAAACTCTTGGTCGACATATAATAGGATTACACCACAGGACTGGCAGGAACTGGCACAGGCTGTTCTGGAGCAAAGCCAACAGCTCCAGTTTCAACTTTACTTCAAGGATGAAGCTAAAAACATAGAAAAACAATGGAGGGATAAAGGAATACAAGTCTGCCAGGATCAGCTTATTGGAGAAGGCCAATATGCTTCAATACACACACAATGTCTATATGATGTCCAAACCTTGATTCTATGTCGAACGGCAGCCTTGAATGCATGGGACAGAGTTGAGGAACCAGGGAAAAAGCTGAGTCATTTACAAAAGTTACACAAGGCCCAAAAGAATCTTTCACAGATTTTTTACAAAGACTGGCTTCAGCAGTAAAGAGAATGGTCCCCGATTCAGAAGCTAGTCGGATAATAATTGAATCTTTGGCCTTTGAGAACGCGAATGCAGCATGCAAAAGAATAATCAGGCCATTAAAGGCAAGATCTGCACCCTTGGAAGATTGGATTAGAGACACAGTTAATGTGGAGGCTCATGAGCATGATGATATGTGGGAAGGAGAGGCAATTTCAAAAGGTTTGAGGAATGTTAGATGTTTTGGATGTGGAAAGCAAGGACATTTGAAAAGGGACTGTAAACAGGACATTCCTAGGAACAATGTTTCTTCAAGGAACAATGGTAACAGAATGCCCCTTCCTTCTGGAGTATGCAGAAGGTGTGGTAAGGGAAAACACTGGACCAATGAATGTAGATCAACAAGGGACAGACAAGGTAATCCTTTGCCTCAGGCTTCGGGAAACTCCCAGAGGGG
>CABHPR010120848.1:0-20200 GCA_902168415.1 Peromyscus melanophrys | reverse complement strand
ACTTATATGATCATTAGACCCACCCAGGACCAATGTTTAATAGCAACCCTTCATGACAGGGCTGAGGTGCAGTACTTGTTACAATTGCATTTCTCGCTTTGAACCTGGACTTCCTTTGGATTCAGTGAATCTCTGAGGTTCTTGGATACTGAGAAGAGGGTATCCCAACATGGAGGTAGATTTCCACTAATAAAGACAGATGGAACTTTGCAGGATTTAGTAGCATAATAAATGAGATGCTTGTCTTATGGTGGTAAAGTAGTTCATATTTGGTACAAGAGACTGTTTTGATGAACAAAGGCCAGAGGTTCATTAAATATCATGGACCATGTTTTGAAAGCAGAGGCAGGGGCAGCAATTGCAGTGAGAAAAGACAAGAACAAGAATAATTTGTATTATAGCTACATGGCCTGTGATTTCTCCACATTCACAGCTTTCATGCTAACATTTTCCCAGCTTCTACTGGTTCTGTCAAATTGACAAATCTAGATTTACCTGGGAAGAGACTCTTAGTGAGGAATTACGTAGATCACATTGGCTTATAGGCATGTCTGTGTGGCATTCTCTGGAAGACAGCCCACTGAGGGCAGCACCATTCCCCAGGTAGGGAGTCCTGAAAAGTATAAGTATGGAGAAACCAAGCAGACGGTAGACAAGCAAGGAGGCCTCCGGGCCTTTACTTCTCTCTGCTCCTGCCTGTGGATGTGATGTGACTGGCTGCTTTTACTTCTTCCTAGTGATGGACTTTAACCTGGAGCTGTAAGCAGAATAAATCCGTTCTCCCCCTGTTGCTTTTTGGCTGGCTGTTTTGTCACAGCAACAGAAAGGAAACTAGAACATAGGCCTAGGGAGAGGATGAGGGCAAATGCAAAAATACCATATTGTGTTTTCCTAGGGCATAAAAGGTGATCGAGTCAAATCAGAACTTGTAAAGAAAAAGTAAAATGGAATTCCATGAAATTCTACTGATATTTTCTGCACGTCTGTCTTGTACATCAACTTCAAGTCCTGGAAAGGAGATGTAAAGGAGAGTTTATATTTGAGTGTCTTTAAGAGATGGGATGTGGCATAGAGCCTTTGTCCAGTGACTGATGGAGGCAGATGCAGAGATCCACAGCCAGGCACCAGGCTGAGCTCCGGGAATCCAATTGATGAGAGAGAGGAGAGATACTGCAGGTGAGGAACATCGAGATCATGATGGGAGGATGTGCAGAGATGACCGGCCACACTAGTGGAGGCCCATGAACTGGGGACTGGTGGCTGTGGAGCCCCCAGTGGGACTGGACTAGGCCCTCTGGACACGGAAGATGGTTGTTTGGCTTGAACTGTTTGGGGGGCACCCAGGCAGGGGGATCAGGATCTGTCCCTGGTGCATGGGCAGGCTTCTGGGAATCCGGTGCCTGTGGTGTGACGCCATGCACAGCCTTGGTGCAGTGGGAAGGGGCTTGGACCTGCCTAGGCTCAGCATGCCGGGCTCTGCTAACTCCCCATGGGAGACCTTGATTTGGTGGATGTGGGGATGTGGGGTGGCTTGGGAAGAAAGGGCTAGGGGGTGGGAGGAAAGAAGAGGGGGGAATCTATGGGTGATATGTGGAGTAGAAAATTTCTTAATAAAGAAAAATTTTTAAAAAAAGAAAAAAAGAGATGGGATGTGGGCAGTATGGACTTGTTGGGGTACAGTGGGTCTTTTTTCTGGTCACTGCTTTTTTTCCTTGTAGCAGAATGATTAAAAAAAATCTTGGATATAGTGAAGATTTGATAACTTCTTAGTTATTTCCAGTTGCTCAAACTCAGGGCAGACTAATCTTTTCATTTCTGAATTCTGTACCTTGGAGTTGAATGGTGGAGCCAGTGTTCTGCTTCCAGAGCCTTTCTGTCTCTTCCAGACTGTGGCTGCTCCCACATGCTGGAGTGCAGAAATGCATGATTTGCCCTCTGCCCCAGGAAGCTTGTCTGAGGGGAAAGGCTGCCCCTGTTCTAGCACAGTGCCCATGCCCTGATGTAGCTTTATTTTCAGAGAGGTCTCTGATAAGTTTACGGTTACCTAGCCTTCCCTGTTGCTCAGAGCCTAGCTCTGCCCTCTTTGGCTCTTTACCAGAATCGTGAAGTGAGCATGGGACCAGGTTACCCTAACAAGCTAGACTGAGCCTCAACATCAGGCTCATTCAGTTGATCTGTTGAGGAGCCTCAACTGAGCTATCCTCAACAGACCAACTGAAGAGACAAAGTGTTCGTGAAAAGCAGAGAAAGTAGATGTGTTTAATGTGGCCACTTTGGGAAGAGAAAAAAATAGAGATCCAGTGGCCCCTCCAAGCTCATCTTCAGGGTTCTGATATGAGGTGTCAATTTAGATAGAGGGCAAGAATCATGCAGAACAAAACAACTTCTGGGGGTCCACTGTTTCAAGAGTCCAGCAGCCAAAGAGGGGAAAGGAAGTGTATCTTCACTCCATACTCCAGTGAGTATATGGGCAACACACACTGGACTTGGTGAATTTTGGGGGAGGGAAGGAGGGTGCAAGGGTTGAAGGATGAACTTGGGAGGAATGCAAATCAAGTATGATTGGGGTGCATTGTATAAAATCCCCAAATAATTAATAAAATATTATATTGGACAAAAAGAAAACAACGAGAATATCTTCATTCTTTCTGTGATTGTTAGAACAGTGGTCTACATTTTAAGTATCTTCCTGGGTGGGCTGTTCCCTTCATCCATGTTGATCTGGACTGCTGATGTTCTTTTAAGGACTACAAAGGTCTGGGACTGCATGGAGATTACTTCGTTCCTCCACTTTCTCCAGACTTGAGAAACTTGCCATCATTTCATTCTATCCCAGTGTTGTAGAAAGTCTTCCAAACAAACAGCTCCAGATAAAAAGCTGATTTGGTGCTCTAAGCCTGATTATGCTTCTAAATACAAGGGCCACGTGTGAAGCTCCCTCCCAGTTCATGATGTTCTGTTTTTCTCCGACAGCAGCATTAGCTTCTCCCGACTTTTCAGCTCAGCTGAGACTCACCTAGAGGATGAACAGATACCAGTACAGCTTTACAGGACATTTCCCTGGACCTCTTCTTGCTCAGGGAGGCAGAGAGGATAACCTTGTCTCTGGATTGAGAAGTCCCAGAGAAAGTCTGATGATGTGTGTTTGAGGAATTAAAGAACCATGCTAAAGAAAATTTGTCTAAAGCAGGAGAGGTTCAAGTAGGCCCCAGGCCACTGGGCTGACACTAGTGTCTCAGGTACTGGAGGGAAAGAGAGATTTTGAGCTTATCAGTGACATCCCTTCACCCAAAGGACTGTGTCCCAATTCTTGTGTGGGGGTGGGGAGACTGTAGCACAAAAGAAAGAGCTGTTTTCCCACAATCTGTCTTTGAAATAACAGGAGTACAAGGCAGCATTGTTCTGAGAGTCATGCCACAGAGCAACACGAAAGGGGGAGAGTGGGACCCTGTGGCCCTGGGAACATGCACAGTGACCTGTGTGGAGTAAGGTTGTGGCTCTCTGGTAGCTCCTGCGTGTCAGTAATGTCTTCAGTTCGGCTGGCTGCATAGCTGACTCCTCCTGAAGTGGAAAAGGTAGAAAGGAGCTGAGGAGAGGATAGTAGATGAGAAGGCCTCATCACTAGCAAGAGGCAGGTGGAAGGCTTTAGACTTGATAGAAATGGTGTCCTTGGCATGGGTACCCACCATTTCCCCTTAAGGAAGCAGCTCCAGAGTTCATGTTGTGCTGTCCTGCTGTAAAGGCTTAAGGTACATCCCAGAAGCATTGACCATAGGTCAACAGGTACCTATAACAGGAGCACAGTCCCCACAGAGGGGCTGTCTCATGTCTGGCTCACAACTCACACCCCCAGGCAGATGGCACGGTGCTGCCTGAGCAGGGAAGTAGAGAGAGGGCTCTGGTCATTCCTGAGAGCTCAAGACATGGAAATAATGGGGAAAGGAACTTTGCTGGGAATCTAAACACTTGGGTTCAAGGGTCACATTTAGAGTAATAGTGGCTTGGAGCAGAAGTCACGCTTGCAGGTGAGGATGATGGATGCATATGTCACATCTGTATGTGTTTGCTTATAATTTATCAGAAGAGGAGGAGGCAGTGAGATAGAGGAGAAAACCTTCCACAAGGACAAGTTTTAAAGAATCCTTCATGAGCTTTAATCCACAAAGCAGGAAGGGGCAGCCAGGCAGCCTGTGTTCTGAACTGCTAAGGGCAGGGACCAGCAGAGTGGCACCCATAGGACACCCCTCAGCATCCCAGCCACTTTCTGAAATGATTGAGGAACTGTGAAGAGGCAGGACACAAGAAAGTTTTCAATTGTTACCTTAATTTGGACACATTTCAAAGAGACCACGAGTGTTCAATTACCTGAAGGGATTCATAGATAGACTTACTTCTTTTAGTGCCTGGGATCACCACAGTAGATGGTCTAGCCTTAAATTTCACCATGCTGAAAGGCCTAGTCTATTTTCCTCAGTGTGACCTTCCTGAGTGTCTGCCTGTTTCCTGGACATAGCTCCCTTGATATCTGTCCCTCTAGTACATGTTCAAACTTTAAGACTTAACACACACACTAACTTTGTCTTCTACTTCCCCTTTTCTGGTCCTTGGTGAGAAAAGGGAATCCTCTAATTTCTTGCCTTTGTCTTCTCCAGGCCACAGTGACTTCTGTCCCTGCTCTGTGGTCCTTCCTGAAGTCTTCAGTGAGCAACTCAGCTTCACCCTGAAAGCTGTACTACCCTGGATCCCTTTGTCTAAGTTCAGAAAATTCATTGTTTCAGAGAGCATTTTTAATGAGGACATAGGGGTTAATATTTTTTAAAGGGTTAGCTTTGTTGATTTAGATCTTTTCAAGAGAATTCAATCACTTATTGATTACATATAATAATGGATGATATACTAGCTTCATTCCCACCTTTTATTATTTTACCTATACCATTATTTAATTTTGATATTGCATAGGGTGTGCCATCAAACATTTATAATCAAATCACAACTTTGCTTGGATGGCCCTTTCAATGGTAAAACTCATTAGTCACAACAGTAACTGGCAGTTTAACTGCATCAAGGTTTCTGAAGACAATGGCTTCTATACCGAAGCAATCATAAATAAATTCCAAATGGAACCTGGCACCACCCTGAAGGAATTCTAATTTCACACTGTTGGGGAAGTTGACCAAGATGGCTTCAGAGCAGACTAACTTTACACAGCACATTTAAAAAGGACACTTTCATTCAGCATCATGATTATACTATTATATTTATTAATCAACAGCATGGGTGAAAAAAAGTCTAGAATAAACCCTTTGTTGGAATGCCTTCCACTTTCCACAGAACAGAAACTAAAATAACCTGTTACACAGTTAGTCACAAATATGGTGTTTTGCATATACACACAAGTATTGTCTAAAACATGTCTTCTTTGTAGTGGCCAGGCCCTGCCACCACTGTGCTTGGCTAAGTTCACAAATCTGTTACAACCTGCAGCTTCCCTGTCCCTCCTCTGGATCTCCTATCCTGCTAGCTTCGTTTCCTGGCAATAATTAGAACCTCTTACCACCACCATAGCTGCAGCTGCTGTGGGAACCACCATAACCACCTTGGTGTTGTGGTCTAACAAAGTACTGGCCTCTACCTCCATTAGGGCCAGAGCTTCTGCCTCCAAAGATTCTTCCCTTCATTTGTCCAAACTTTGAAGACTTTTGTCATTATTGTCAAAATCATTGTAACTTCCAACCACCTACAAAAATTGCTTCCATCATTACCAAATCCATAATAGTCATCACCACTGCCAACATATCTGCCACTGCTATGGCTGCCACCAAAGCCACCATGACCAATGAAGTTTCTTCCTCAACTAAAGTTGTCATTGCTGCCAAAACCACCTCTACAACTGCCACCAAAGTTTCCAGAACCACTTCATCCCTTTTGGCTGGACAAAACACTAGCCATCTCTTGCTTCCACAAGGCTTTTTTTTTTTAAACTTCATAGTTGTAGCCATCCACAGTATGGCATTTATGAATAACAATTTTATCCAGAGTTAAGGTTATTAAAGGTTAAAAAAAAAAAGCAAAGCCCCTCTGTCAGTCATGATTTCAATCACTTCAATTTTCCCATACTGTTTGAAATAAACTCACAGGTGATGCTTTTCAGTGTCTTTTTTAATATAATCAACAAAGATCTGTTTCACAGTTAAGTGAGTGCCTGGTCTCTGAGAATCTTCTCTTGACACAACTCTCTTTGGTTCCACAACTCCTCTCCCATCCACCTTTGTGGTCTCGCATTCATAGCCACACCTACTTCCTTGGCAATGGCGTACTTGACAAATCCAAAGCCCCTGGATCGCTTGGTGTTTGGATCTCTCCTCACCACATAGTTGGTGAGTGTTCCACATGCTCAAAATGGCTCCTCAGCCTCTCCTTGGTTGTTTCGAAGCTTGGCTTCCCATGAAGAGCTTCAGCTCTTGTCCTGGCTTAGACATGACGGCTGGGAGACTAGAGCCTTCAGAAACGCTTCCTCAGCAGAATGGACAGGCAGAAAGCACTGCTTTAGATTTGGATTCTGGCTTAGTCAAGGTTTGCTTGGTCAGCACAGTTTTAGGGCACTTCTTCCTGGAGCCTGAGTACCTACTTTTATTCCCTGTAGGTTCCCAGGGACCTGCTGCTGATCCATCTTTAACTTACTGTTGTTTAGTTCCTCAGCTTGACTCTGTTGTCTATGGTTCTTAATGTCTATCTACTTCTTTTTAGAAACAAAACAAACAATAACCCATACTTTACTTACTCTAAGCCACATACATTGCTGTATGGTATGGTACATAAAAAAGAAAGACAAGCAACTTGCTGGATTAGTTCATTGCTTATGAAGCATAAAGATTAATACCCAAATAATTGCCGTAGAATGGCATATGAACATTTGGTAAAGCTCCACACCTGTAATCCTATCGCTCAGGTGTGCAGGAGGCTGAGACGGGAATTAGAAAATTCATGAACCTGAGCTGTATAGCAAGACCCTGTCTCAAAGACCTACCAAACAAAGGGGCTACCCCATATAGAAGACCATTTTATTCTTGAGAATTTGTCAGAGATTGCAAGTAAGTGCTGAATAGGACTTTCCCTCATTTCACATAAACTACAGGGATTCTTTGATGTTCTGGGAATAGCACACATGAGCATTCTCAGCCAATTTAATGCTCTTGTTTATAGTTCTGAATCTAGATTGTAAGAAATTATCTAAACTGGACTCCTGGTGTGGTGATATATTGTGTACCCCAATAAAGCTTACTTGGGGATCAGAGGACAGAGCCAGCCACTAAATTAGACATAGAGGTCAGGGAGTAGAGGCACACACCTTTAATCCTATCACTTGGGAGGCAGAGATGCATCTGGATCTCTGTGAGTTCAAGGCCACACTTGGCTACAAGAGAGAAACAGAACCAGGCAGTGGCGACACATGCCTTTAATCCCAGGAAGTAATATTGCAGGTCACAGAAAGATATATAAGGCATGAAGAAACAGGAACTCGCTCTCTTGAGACTGAGGATTTCATAGAGGTAAGGTAGTGGCTGGCTGTTCTGCTTCTCTGATCTTTCAGCTTTCACCCCAACATCTGGCTCTGTGTTTTATATTATAAGACCTTTTAAGATTCATGTTACATCCTGGAGCTCAGCCTGGTGCTTGGTTGTGGATCTCTGCATCTGCTTCCATCAGTTACTGGATGAAGGCTCTATGATGACAGTTAGGGTATTCACCAATCTGATTACCAGGGTAGGCCAGTTCAGGCACCCTCATCACTATTGCTAGTAGTCAAATCTGGAGACGTCCTTGTGGATTCCTGGGAATTTCCCTAGCACCAGGTTTCTCCTTTACCCCATAATGTCTCCCTCTATCAAGATATCTCTTTCATTGCTCTCCCACTCCATCCCTCCCCCAGTTGAAGAGAGGGAAGAGGGATTATATGAGCAAGGGAGGTCAAGATCATGATGGGGAAATGTACAGAGACAACTGAACCAAGCTCATAGGAACTCACAAACTTTAGACCCACAGTTGTGGAATATTCATGGGACCAAAGTAGGCCCTTTGCATATGGGAGACAGTTGTGTAGCTGGGTCTGTCTGAGGGGCCCCTGGCAGTGTGATCAGGATCTATCCCTGGTGCATGAGCTGGCTTTCTAGATCCCATTACCTATGGGCAGACACCTTGCTCACCCTTGATGCAAGGGGGAGGGACTTGGTCCTGCCTCAACTGAATGTACCAGGCTTAGCTGTCCCTCCCACGGGAGAACTTACCCTTTTGAAGGAAGGGATGAGGGGTGGGTCAGGCAGGGGTCAGAGGAGCAGGAGGAGGGATGAGAGGGGGATCTGTGGTTGGCATGTAAAATGAATAAAAAATTTTAAAAACATGCCTAAATAAGGGATATTGAGAAATATTATAAAGACTGTGTCATCAGTACTGAGTCTAGAAGGTATATTTGTGTGTTTGTGTGTGTATGCATGCACATGTATGTGTGTGTGTGTGTGTGTGTGTGTGTGTGTGTGTGTGTGTGTGTGTGCATGCACTCGTGCATGCATTTTGTTTAAAATCGAGAACTTTGATATAGGAGTTATTAAGTGAGAGACAACAGATCCCTGTTGTGGGATACTCATACACTGTGTGAAGAAGTGTCGTTGTGACTGGTTTAATAAAAAAGCTGAATGGCTATAGCTAGGCAGGAGAAGTTAGACAGAACTTCCAGGCAGAAAGAGAAACTCAGGGGCATGAATTTAGGCATGGGGAGAAGCCAGTGAGACACAGAGCAAGTCAGAGGCATGGTACTGAGGAGAGGTAACAAGCCATGTGGCAAAATGTAGATGAATAGAAATGGGTTACTTTAAGTTATAAGAACTAGTTGTGAACAAGCCTAAGCTAAGGCAGAGCTTTCGTAATTAATAAGTCTCTGTGTGGTTATTTGGGAATTGGCAGCTCAAAAGGAAAGTCCAGCTGTGGATCCCCAGGGAGATGGAAAAAACTAAACCTGGGAGTAGAGCAGTGAAAGTTCTGTTAGTATTTCCTGTGGGATTCTGACAACCCTTGACATAAGTGAGGAACTGCCCATGCTCACCTAAGAAGTGCCCACTGAAGTGTAGGGAGGAGAGAGACCTTTCCTATGCTGTCTGAGCCTCTGTTGGAGTGCATGAGCAGTAAACAGATTAAATATGAGAAAATACATATTCAGAAGTGTGGTCACTTGCATATTGCATGAATGAAGTCTGGACATAGACCCTTTTCATGGGGTGAGGATGATGGGAAGAGGATGTGACAATTTAGGAGCACTAATTGACTATGATGAATGAATGCACCCAGTGCTTAGACAATAGTTAATATGATTCTCTTTGAGAAGCATAAGGGCCAAGGACATGGACCATCATTTATGATTTATCATCATTTACCATCTGTCCAGGTATGGTAAATTTTTAACCATCCTTCCTGCTCAGTTGATCATAAGTCAAAGAAGGGACCAATGGGAAGTGTTTCTTTGGAGGGTCTGGTCTGTGGGTAGAGCATGGAGAGTTAGACTAAGCTGTTTCTCCTAACTGCCACTCTCCAAGAATCTTTAAAAAAAAATCAGAAAGCCAGCATGTCATATTTTGGGGTGAGTTTCCCCACATTTCTTCAAAGGAAATACAGTGTAAAAGCATAAGAAATTCAAGGTTAGTGGGTGAGATTAAAAAAAACAAACAAACCAACAACAGAAAACCTAAAAGAGAAGATGATAGATGCAAATTTCTACATTCTCAGCTCAGGCAGCAATCACAGCCTCTTGATTCAATGGCCTTACTAAAACCAACCAACCACCATCACATGCTGAATGATAGAGGTAGCCCAAACCAAATTCAGAGTTTATGACAGCTACTGAATTACAATAGTTTTGAAAGCTTTGTAGCATCTCTTATGAGATGGCTTTTAAATGTTTTTGTCTGTGGACCATGCAAGAATAACATTTTATAACCTGGTCCAGCCTGTATATCCCTTGACGCAACTGAAACATGGGTCATGGGAAAACATTCACCCTTACCATAAAGCAATTTTATATCCTTATTCTCTGTTATGTAAAACTTCTGCTTGCACATAATGAATTCATCAGGAAAGCCCAGGTTTCAAGAATATTTAAAATGAAATATAGGAAGGAACCGGTGGACTGAGAAAGGCAGCCCCATTTCCTACTTATGGGAATGAACTTATTCT
The DNA here is from genome assembly GCA_902168415.1 of Peromyscus melanophrys. NCBI lineage: Eukaryota > Metazoa > Chordata > Mammalia > Rodentia > Cricetidae > Peromyscus > Peromyscus melanophrys. The sequence goes on along the minus strand of CABHPR010120848.1, from coordinate 9,979 downwards.
TGTTTGAAGGCTGTGCAGCCCTATTACTGTGTGTAGCCAGTTTCTCTTGGTCTCAGTTCTGCCATATGAAGCCCTTCATTGCCCCTGTTTTGGTTTTGAAATCTGTGACCAGTGTGGAGCCAGGAAGAAGAATCTGCCATGGCCAAGGACTGTAGACATCAGTTCACTTAGACCATTACATTCTGGAAAGTAGATGAGGGTATAAATGCTCATGGGTTGCTTCCAAACCAAGGAGTGAGGAATCTAATTTTTATTCAGACAATTTGTTGACAAAGATGGGCTTAACAGTTCTCCTGGAATCAGTTTACTTTCAGCAGTTGAGAATCAGACTAATTTTTGGTTTGATTAAAGGAAAAAAAAAACTGGCTTTAACAGTAGCTTGCATCAAGTAAAACTGATGTGTTAAAATATTTTGAAGGAGGAAGAATTTATAGAGCTAGGAAGGCTTATCATGTTTAACACTAATTGTGTACTCTTCTCTGCTCCAGGAAGGTACAGAAGACCCTCCCTTTGAGAACTACATTGAGGAAGGGATCATTGAAAAGCTTTCACAGCCAGGAGGGCTAATGGACATTCTGCTAGTGAAATTGGATCTTTGATTTCAATGTCAGGTCAAGATGAGGAGTTTGAAGAGGCTCCAGAGAGACCTTTAAGCTCTGCAAGCAAAGCGTACATGCTTGAGCACGCACTATAAGGCAGCTGTTGTCCTGTGTGGCCCTATTGCAGAGAAAAAGAAACACAACTGACATTTAATATCTTTTTAGTGTGCCTGTGTCTCTAGCAGTGCCATTAAGCAGGTGCTCTTAGGAGGTTTACTTTATGGATGAGCAAAATAAAGCTAGAGAGATTAAGAAATTTGTCCAACAAAGTGGACGAATGGGTAGAACTAGAGGACAGTGTGTTAACTAAAAAAACCACATCAACTCATATGTGGATGCCAAAAAAGGCTGACTTATATGGAAGGCCTGCACTTTTCTGAAGGAAAGGCAGAGGGAGTGGATAGGGGAATGGGGGGAACTGGGGAGAGGGACTGGAAGGAGAGGAGGGAGGGAATGGAACTGTGATTGGGCTGAAAAAATAATTCATTGATTAATTAATAGAAATTAAAATAAAAAGAAAAGAAAAACGGTTGATCACAAAAAAGAGATGAGAATAGAATTGGAGGGTGGGAAATGGAGCGGAAGGATGGAGGTAGGCCATATACTAGGTATCAAAATGCAGTCTAATAGAGTAACAAAGCTCTATATTCTGAAGTATCACAGGGTGACTGTAGTTTATAACAGTCTATTATTTACTTAAAAAACAGAAGAGTCATCTGAAGGCTTTAAACATAAATAATAATATATCAGGATATAGAAGTGTTAATTACCCCCATTTGATTGCTACCCAAACAGATATGTACATGTAGAATTATACTGTATCTCATATATATATATATATATATATATATATATATATATATATATATATATATTTCTGTTCCAATTAAATATAATAAGTACATAAATGTAAAGAAGCCCCCATTTCATTACAGAATTCAGTTTATTGCTTCAGGCATGGTGGTGCCTGTGGGTAATCCCACCACTAGGGAGGTGGGAGGAGGAGGATCAGGAATTCAAGACTAGCCTGGGCTTCATAGGAAGCTGGAGTTTAGCCTGGGCTACATAAGACCTTGCCTCAAGGAATAAAAAAACAATGCTTCTCCCCAAGAATTTATTTCATATTAACAGTTGTCCAAGATTTCACAGCTATTAAGTTGTAGGCCGAAGAGTCTAACCTTGGGCAGTTGGCACTTGGGTCCAGGCTTTCCTGTACAATGCTTGATGTTAGGGGTGAACTCTGTCTAGAAGTGCATTTGCCATGAAGCTTAAGTCCCTTTCCAAGGCCCTGTACTCATACAGTCATATATTTTCATAAAATTCATAAAAAGATATTTAAACCGCAACTCTGTGTACTTTGATTTCCTGATAGAATTTTCCACGTTGCTTTGGAAAGAACTGTGAACATCTGGTTATCTGGCAAGGTGGAGAAGAAGTTGGGAATGCATTTAGCTTTAGTGGTGCCAGCTTTTGTGGCACGTAGTAACTGCTGACTTACCCGTGTTGTAATACTCATGTCAGAGTCACGGTTGTACATCATGCCCACAGGTTCTGCTCACGTGGACTGTTGTCATGCCTGACAAAGCAACATATGGCTGTGGAGGGAAATGAGGTTTGAAGTGGAGCCAGAAGCTCCTCTATAAAAACGTCTTCCCACATCCGATGTGTGTAATTAGATGTAAAAGGTTCTGTTTTCATAGATACATAGTTAAAAATCAAAGTTCTCTCTGTCAAAAACATTCTCCATAATACAACAATGTAGTTACTGTTGATTTTTGTTTTGTTTTGTTTTGTTTTGTTTTGTTTACAAGTGCATGTTTTTGAGAAGAGCAAACTGTTGTTTACCAGAATCCCTTTGTTTCAAGGGCACAATTTGAGGTAATCATATATGATAAAATGTATGTTCAAGCAGAATTTTCTCCTGGAGATGAGTGAGTGGAGAGGATTTATTGACCATTTAGCTTGTGACTTTATTATTGCCACAGTTTGGTATAAAGCAGATGCTTGAACAAATTCCCTTAGTAGCTACCCAGCTGAGCCTGAAGCAAGCCACACCCAGTGACTGTGCTCTTGGGCTACTCTAAGCAAGAGCAGAAAGAACAAGTGTTAGGACAAATGGATGCATAGCGAGGTATGAGAAGATTCCTGCGTAATGGTCAATGAGTGGCATTGATTTAGGGATCATTAAACTAGTCTCTACTCCTACGTCTCATTGTTCTGACATCTCATTGTTCAAATAGGAAAGAAAAAGGTTATTTTTTGCTTTTTGAGTCAAATCCTCACACTATGTCCAGTTTGGCTCTCACCTAGGGATTTTATATATGCACCAATCACACCTTACGAGGAAGTAAAATTTGACGGAAGTTTTACTGAATGTTGCTGCAATAATAAACTCAAACAAACAAACAAACAAACAAACAGAACAAAACCCTCCTCTGAATTGTATTTCAGTGCTCATATGGATTGTTTACTATAATAAAATACCTGTGATGGACTAATGGGGGGGAGGAAGAGGATTATTTAGTTCACAAATTTGGAGGCTGAATATTCAAGAACAGACAGTTCTATTTAGTATCTGGCAAATTCCTTGTGGGAGATGGTAACCCAATGGTGAGTCTGCAAGACAGATTTGGTGGAGTCGTGGTATGAATGAAAACAGCTCCCATAGGCTCATATGTTTGAATACTTGGTCCCCAGTTGGTGGAACCATTTGGGAAGGATTAGGTATGGCCTTGTGTAGCAGGAATCTTAAAAGTTCTTATTAATAAAACAAACCCAGAGCCAGGTATTGGGGTGAACACTGAAAGATCAGAGAAGCAGAACAAGCCACAGCTAACCTCACCTGGCCAACTTCTCAGCTGGTCTTGTTTCCTCAGACTGGAAGCCTCTGAGTCTTCATCCAGAATGGGTCTCAGCTGAACTGCTGCTAGAAGCCTGAAAGCTTAACCAGCCAAATGCTTAACCAGGCCAAAGGCCTCTAGTTTCTGGTCCTCACACCTTATATATCTTTCTGCTTTCTACCACCACTCCCTGGGATTAAAGGCTCCTTTCGGGGATTAAAGGCGTGTGTCACCATGCCTGGCTGTTTCCAATGTGGCCTTGAACTCACAGAGATCCAGAGGGATTTCTACCTCTGGAGTGCTAGGATTAAAGGTATGAGTGCCACCATTTTCTAGTCTTTGTATCTAGTGACTGTTCTGTCTCTGACCCCCCCCCCCATAAGTTTATTAGGGTGTACAATATTTTGAGGAACACAATACCACCACAACCTTGTTGGAGGAGGTGTGTCACTGGCGTGGGCTTTGAGGTTTCAAAAGCCCCGGATCCAGTTAGCTCTCTTTGCTTCTTGCTTGCAGATCAAGATGTAAACTCTCAGCTCCTGCTCCAGCTCCATGTCCACCTGCCCGCTGCCATGTTTCCACCATGATGGTCATGGACTCTAGCCCTCTGGAACTATAAGCCCCAAATTAAGTGCCTTCTTTTATTGCCTTAGTCATGGTATATTGTCACAGCAATTGAAAAGTAACTAAGATAGGGGCAAGGCTGACTTTCTATGGCCTTACTAAACCACACAAACTAAAACAAATCCTCTTATTTCCTAAACCTGAATGGTTGAGGTAGCTCAACCTCAAATGCAAAGTTTATGTTAGTGTTTTCACCACCTGCACTCACAGTAACTACCAGAGTCCTGAAAGAACTGCATCAATGCCTTCTGAGGATAGTGTTCCCAATGATGGGTCACCTTCCAGTACTCCCTACATTGCCTCTCACCTCCATCATACAGGAACAATCCTCTAACCTGCACCAACCTTTGAGGGACACATGGAAACCACATACAAGATACATAATAGATCACAGCAACTATCAGTAATTTGCAAAGATCTTTGACCAACCATGTTTAAAAAGAAGTATCTTTCTATTTTTTGTATGGAAAACTATAATGGACAAGTATGTAGCCTGTGATAAATCCCATGAACTTGTATAATTAGTATGTATTACTAATTATAATTTTAAAAAGATAGTATGTAGCAAAGCATGGTGAAAATATTATAGAGATGGGTCAGGCATTACTAATATAATTGTTTTGATTTTTCTGATGTTTATAGTATTACCAGCTTTCTGAAAAGCAATTATAATTTGTTTTAACTTTTATAATATTCTTATTAAATTAGTGTGTTCTCTTTTTCTTCCTCCTCCCCCTCCTTCTTCTCTCTTTTCAAATTTTCTAAGCTCAGGCTCCACAAAATTCGGGCCTGTCCTTGGGTGTATCTCCTTTGGGAGGGCTGACCTTTGGCCAAGAGGATGATTTCTGGCTGATAGAAGCAGAGGTATAAAAATCTGGACTGGTAAGCAATGCTCACGGCTCTGCATATCCAGGGCTGTGTCACCGAGAAAATCACACTATTGATTAGTTGAATTTTTTTCTTTCTTTTTTTTTTTTTTTGCCTCAGCACCTGAGATTCTGCCAACATAGTAAAGGTTGACTTTGGGTAGACCAGATGAAAATCTGCCCAATATTTTAATGTTGCCTCCCTGCCCCTCCTCCCCCCCCCCCAAGTACATGTACTTTGAATTTTCCTCAAATCATAAACAGAGCTTTGCAACACAGGTTATTTGTCCTGGAATGTGTGTAGATTCATGAACACCTCCACCACATGCACACACACACACACACACGAATATTTCCATGTGTAAGCTTGTTGGGCTTGGCTTTTTACTTTGCATGTACATTTCTACTTAGCATAAGGTACATCATAAACCCTTAGGAAGTAACTTTGTCTTTGATAACTTGATGGGTCAAAACATATGTACTCATTTTTCAGTTACCTAACATTTATAATGTAACTTCTTTAATTTGTGTCATTGATTATGAATTTCTACTTTGATTCACTTAATTCTATGCTTGTTTGGAGATTACTTTGCAAAAATTTATCCCACAGAGAAAAAAAATAGAGCCTGTTCAAATTGTTACATTTCTCTTAAAATCTATTGCTCTGAGTGATATATATATATATATATATATATATATATATATATATATATATATATATATATTACAAAATGCGAGCAAGCAGCTGACCATGCTTTCCTATTAGATGGCTTCTCTCCTGGCCTTTCAGAAGTTGAAGTATCATCTTTTGAAATTAGTTTGGTGTATTATTTTTAGAGGTTTATTTTTACATCCCAAAGAAGCAAACTATCTTTTAATTAGAATACAAATAGAATTAAACATACATGACTTAATAATTACACATGTTGAAGGAACAGTGTTTGGCTTTTCAAAGCATATCTTTGATAGATGTGAGCAAGTTGTGAAGACATTTCTTTATTAGCAGTTTTCAGAAATGAAAAGGGCCATGTCACTACTGTATTTCTTTGCCAAAGTGTGATACCAGAATCTTATTTTAAGAGATCATTTGTGTAGACATAATCTTGCTTTGACTAGGTAGTTTACTAGGTAGATTAGGAGTTGCAAGGATTTTTCTATGAAAGGCTAGATGGTAAATATTTTAGGCTTTGCAGGCCACCTATGGTGTGTTCCTCCCCTCCCTCCTTCCCCACCTATGGTGTGTTCCTCCCCTCCCTCCTTCCTTCCCTACCTATGGTGTGTTCCTCCCCTCCCTCCCAATTCCTCCTCTCAACCCCTTCCCTATCCTCCCCCTTTCCCCTTTCTCCCTTCTTGCTCTTCCCCTTCTTACTCCTTCTCCCTTCACCTCCTCCCTCCTCTTTTTCATTAAAGGGTATAAACCAATTTTCATGCAAAAAGAGTCTGTAGGATGAATTTGATCTATGAGATGTAATTTGCTAACCTCTTGTACAGATGAGTCTGTCAGTCAGGGTAATGTGGTGTGTGCTGCAATTACAAGTCTGCTATTTGTAGATAACCTTGCTCCCACACACTGATTATTTAATTTACTCTCGCCAGGTCAGGTGGCTCCCATCCATTTCAAGCTATTGGTTCATGGGAGCTATCTTTGGTGGTTCCCGTCGGACAAGGAGGAACACTGCTCCAGGCCCAGTGCTAAGGCAGGCCCTCACTGTCAGGTTCCTGCAAGTCTGCCTTTGGAGTGAAGCGGTGAGCTGTGGGGTCACGTGGACTTTTTTTTAAGGTTTTACTTTTCAGAACCATCTTAATTACAGAAGAATTGAGATGAGTGTAGAGTTCCCACAGACCCTGCTCCCAGTGCCCTTTGTTATTACATCTTGTATTAGTGTACACTTTTCTTGCTGCTGTGACCAAATACAGGACAAGAAGCACCTTCAGGGAGGAGGGCTTGTTTTGGTTCACAGTGTGGGGGGCGTTCCCAGGTACCAGGCAGAGGAAGTTCTGAGTGAGTGAAGTCCTTAGTTAATGTGTGTTTTGATGGCAAAGCCATTACCCACATGGCCCGGGTCCAAGAGAAATGGTCAAGCTTTTCAGAGTCAGATTAGTACAAAGACTAGTAACTACAGCTTCCTCCTCCCAGATGTTTACAGCCTGAGACTGCTGCCTTCAGAGACCTCCTACTGAGACCAGAGAACAACACCCTGGCTCTACTGTACCTAATAAACACGCTGAGGTTTGGGAGTGCTGTGGTAGCAAATTCCCAACTGATCCAAACTTCACTGTCTGTGTGTCCGTGGCTCTGTCCTTTCTTCATTCTCTTGCCACCCCTAGCCAGGGTTCCCAGACTTGAAGGTTTTGGCAGTTCACCGGTGATGCTGGCACGGTGGCAGGGAAATGAGGGAACTGATAACATCACATCTTTAAAGCAGAAAGAGATCAATGCTGTTCCTTAGGCCACTCTCTCCTTTTTATGCAGTGGAGAATGCTAGCCTAGGGGATGGTGCTGCCCACACTCAGTGTGAGTCTCCATCCCCAGAAGTAGGAAAGACCTCCATTTCTGTATTATGAAGTCCAGACCCCCACCTCTCCTCTCTTTGGACATCAGAACCCCATACTCTCCAGACTTTGAACTTCAGAGCTTACACTATTGGTCACCTGGGTTCTTAGGTCTGAGGGTTAAACCACTGGCCTCTCTGGGTTTGAAGCCTTCGCATCTGGGCTGAGCCACACTACCACCCTTCTAGGCACCCAAGCTTGCAGACAGCCTCTTCTCGGCTATTGTGATCACGTGAGCCAATTCTCCTAACAAATCTCTCGTCTATCTTCGTATCTTTGCTTAGTTTCTGGTTGCTGTGGTAACAGGCCCTGACTAAAGAGATGGAAAGGAGATGGCTTTATTTGGCTCATAATCTTACAGCCCATCATTGTCAGGATGTCAAGAGAGCAGGAAAATGAAGTGGCTGGTCACATGACATCCACAGTCAAGAGCAAAGGGCAATGAATTAGTGCATACATGCTAGGGCCCAGCTCCTGTTTGCCCGTCTTATCTAACCTAGGATACCTTGCCCAGGGAATGATGTCACCTGTAGTGGCTGGATCTTCCTACTTCAATAATTAAGATAATCCTCCATAAACACATCCACAGGTCAACCTAATCTAGATAGACAGTCTTTCACTGAGAATGCGTTTCCAAGTGGTTCAGACCTGAAACAAATTGACACTTAAAAGTAACCATTACAACTCTATTATATGTCAACTTGACACCCCAAAACATGACTTTAAGCAGTAACCTTCTATTCGTTGTTTTCAAAATTTGATATTTATCTCAAAATATGAGTACCTATAAAATAAAAAAAGTACATTCTTCCAAAATACAACAGCACGGACTACATTTTTATTCTAAAATGACAAGATTAGGACATAAAGTAATCAATCACACTAAAGCAAAAACAAAATCCAAAAGGGTGAACACCAAATTCTACCCTATCTAGGGCTCACTTTGCTCCAAAAGGGTAGGCTATCCCTATTCCTCCAGTCTCGCCACTTGCCCCACATAGCCTCTCTCTTAGGCTTGGACTAGATCCACTCCACATCTGTGGTTTTCATTGACAGCTATCCCATGCTCCTAGCATCTCCAATATCTTGGGGTCTACATTGCAACTGAGGCTTTATCTTCCTAACTTCTCACAATGGCCTCTCAGATCCTCTCTTTAGGAACTCTTATCTTGCCACAAATTGCCTGGATGTAGCTGTTTTCCATGACTTCAAAGTTTTGCATCTTCCATAACTTCAAAACCAGTACCGTATGATTGATGCTCTAGATGTAGCCCAACTCTTTTGTAATATTGCTGTATCAGTTGCTTTTAAATGAATTTAAATCTTCAGAAGATGGAGTCTTCTTTGAGGGGTAGAACTTTGTCCCTAGGATACTTTCCCATTGACCCAGTGCTGAACAGGAAGTTTCTCTACAATGGTGCTGATCTTTTTTATCAGTTAAAGCTGTTGCTTTAGTGGCTTTTTATCAATTCAAGCCTGAAATACTTTCCTGACTTGGAATTTCCTCTGCCAAAAAAGTCAATCCTTTAGATTCTATACACAGGTTCTCAGGAAACTAGATTCATAGCAAAGCATCATACAAATGATTCCTAAACTAGTTCCTGATAGTCCCTGCTCTCACCTGAAACCTTGTGAGCCGAGCCTCCACTGTCCATATTTCTCTTAGCATTCTTCTCTTCCAAGTTCTCAGCAGAATGGGTCATTAAGCTCTATCCATAGTGCTCAGTGGCTTTTACAGCTCAAAGTTCCAAACGTTCCCACAAAATAGTTTCTGTCTAAAAGCAACATGTTGCACAGTAACGATCCTACTCCTGCTTATTGACTTCTGTCTTAGCTAAATGTCCTTTGCTGTGATAAAACATTCTGACAATGACAATATAAGAGAGAAAGAATTTATTTGATTTACAAATTCCACGTTACAGTCCATTATTGTGGGAAGTCAAAGTCCTAGGAAAATGCAACAGCTTGTCACATTATATTCAGGCAAGAGCAGATAACCATGAATCGATACATGCATACTGGTGCTGTTTCTTTTCTCCACTTTTACATAACCCAGGGATTGGTGCTATGCACAGTGGGTGAGGTCTACCTACCTCAATTAAGGTAATCAAGATAATCCCCCTCCTCACATGCCCACAACCAAACCAGACAATTTTACAATCTTATATTGAGAATCCCTTCCCAGCAGGGCATGGTAACATACATCTTTAATCCCATCACTCTGGAGTCAGAGGCAGGAAGATCTCTGAGTTTGAGGCTAGCCTCAAACTGTAGCTGGTCTACAGAGTGAGTTCCAGGACAGCCAGGACTATGTAAGGAGATTCTGGAGATTCTGGAGAGAGAGAGAGAGAGAGACAGAGAGAGAGAGAGAGAGAGAGAGAGAGAGAGAGAGAGAGAGAGAGAGAGAGAGAGAGAGAGAGTGTTTGAGGCCAGCCTGGTCTATAGAGTGAGTAGTTGTCTATCCAGGACACCCAGGGCTATGCAGAAAAACACAAAT
>CABHPR010120847.1:3776-18853 GCA_902168415.1 Peromyscus melanophrys | reverse complement strand
CGGTTTTACCTCTGAAGTGGCATTTTCTTTCTAGGAGGTAGATATTCCTTAAGGAAGTTTCCCACTCTTTAGTTATTTGATAATGCATCTGGTATGTGAGTTATGGGATCTTATTCATTTTTATTGTTATGCTATTCTCATTTTTTTTACCTCCTTGCTCTCAATGTGTTCTCTTGACTCCTCTACCATATTCCTGTACACAGCTACTCATATCTATGATTTTAAACTCGAGTCTAAGTCATGAAATTAATTTGACTTTTCCCAGACACAGTTATGATTTTTCTTGTAATATGGTTATCTTCCAAGATGTATGAGATTATAGTTTCTTTTGTAAGAGGGAAAAAAAGAGACGGACTATTCTCATCTCATGGATTATGCAACTTACTCTACAGAACTGAGCCTCCTCCATCGCTCCTTCCTCTCCTCACACAGTCAGAATTCCTGAGACGATAAAAGCACCACAGCTCCCTCTGAGGCCGGAGGTTGCTAAAGACGGAGTCATCAGTGCTTGGAAAACGTTGCCATAGGTATTTTGTCCTGGGTCAATTCCCGGCAGTGAGTACAGGCAGGTAGATGAAAGAGAACTCTTGTCTAGGCGAAGCCGGTGCACGCCACAGTATACATTGCTGTACACTGGAACACTCGCATGGTCGTGTGGCGGTGCACAGCTCCTGCACCGTGAGGTGTGTGAGGTGGGGAGTGTGGCCCCTTTGACAGGAAGCAGCTTGGGGAGGCCTTCCGTTTGCAGCGGAGGACCTGGGACAGGTGGCCCTGTGTGGTCCTGCTTAGGTGCTTTTGCCAGAGGACAGTAACAACTTGTAGTTCTTGTGCGGATTCAGTGTCTTAGTCCAGAAAAGGGCTAAGACTGGGGCCTGGGTCCGAGGAGAGGCTCAGCAAGTTTACCACCACACACTGACTGCTCAGGTTCCCCAGGCCCTGGGCAGGCATTAGCCCTGGGCTGCCAGGCTTAGTTAGTTGAGTGCTTGAATACTCTTCAAAAACTTTACTTGAGCCGCGCGCCGTGGTGGCGCACGCCTTTAATCCCAGCACTCGCGAGGCAGAGCCAGGCGGATCTCTGTGAGTTCAAGGCCAGCTTGGTCTACAGAGTGAGATCCAGGACAGGCACAAAGCTTACACAGAGAAACCCTGTCTCGAACCCCCCTCCCGAAGGGATAAAAGACGTGCGCCACCCTTTTCTTGAGTGACCCCCACTGTGTGCCTCTGGTTGTCCAGGATCTCACTGTGTAGACCAGGTTAGTCCTGAACTCACAGAGATCTGCTTGCCTTTGACTCCCCAGTGCTGGGATTAAAGGCATTGGCCACCTGGTGCCAAGACCTTTAAACTTTAAAAAGGGGGCGGTATTGGTTGGATACCAATACCCACCCACCCTATCCCCAGGGCTTCCCTGAGGCAGTGGGAGGGAGGAATTGGTGGTGGATATGATTTTTTGCAAAGGAAAAACAAAATAATTTGAAGCAAGGTGTGGATTACTGTTGCCTGGCACCCGGGAACAGAGCTTCCGGGGCCACGCTCCTCACAAAGGTCCTCTCCCTCTGGCCTTCCTGGTTCATGCGGAGGGGATTTGATTTTCCTCTCATATTTCTGTAGGTCAAGAGCTTTATTTTGTTCATGTCTGAGTGATTAGATTTATTAGGTTTTAGGCCTTGCCGGAGCTTCTGTGAGCCTCTGCCTCCCAGAATTTGCTTTGCACGTAACACACTTTGTCTAAGACGGAAAACTTGGGAAAACCTGAAGGCTGGCCGGCCTGCCTTCTTTCTTTCTTTCCTTCCTTCCTTCCTTCCTTCCGTCCTTCCTTCCTTCCTTTCTTGGTGATATTTAGCGATTGAACCCAGGACTGCCTACATGCTAGGCAGGTGCTCTACCCCTGAGTTACGGCCCCAGGTCTTTTTGCTTTCTGAGACAGGATCTCCCTAAGTTGCTCAGGCTGGCCTTGAACTCACTTTGTATCCAGGCAGATCTCAAGCTTACGGTCATCCTGCCTCAGTCTCAAGGGTAGCTGGGATTGTAGGCCTGCACCACCATGTCCCGCTGATTTAAATTTTCTCGTATGTTATGTGAGTGGCCTCCTTGCCTGCATGTATGTAACATGTAAGTACACCACGTTCATGTCTGATGCCTGCAGAGGTCAGAAGAGCATCACCTGGGGTGGAGTTTGAGCTGACCATTGTGAGCGGGTGCTGCAAACCAAACCTCTGGAAGAGCAGCCAGCTCTCTGAACTGCTGAGCTGCTCTCTAGTCTCTCATCTTTTTATATATTAGAAGAAGACAGTTTTGGCTCCTGAGGACTTCAAGCACTTACTCTGCACTTCTCCAAAAGTCTAGAAACTTGTAAGCATGCATATGTATCACCTACTACTACTACTACTACCCATTCTTTTTCTTCCTCTTCCTCTTCTTTTTTGAGATAGGGTGTTACTATGTAGCTCTGGCTGTCCTGGAATCAGTACATAGACTAGGCTAGCTTCAAACTCACAGAGATCTGCCTGCATCTGCACCCCGAGTACTGGAATTAAAGGCGTGCGCCACTGTGCTCGGCTTCTTTTTCATTTTTATCACAGACATCAGGGTACACTGTGAGCTTGCCTGTTCTAAGAGACTTAACTCACTGGACTTGCTCGCCGCTCTGAGGATCTAGGCCTTCCTGTTCAGTCCCCAGAGTCCGTATTCCCGGACACAAAGTGAAACCACTTAACCACCAAGGCCCTTCTGGTATTTGAAGTAAGTGTTTCCTTAGGCATAAAACCCCAGGCTTATGCATGGTCTGTCTCCAGCATGGTGGTGGTAACAATCTATAGGATGGACTTGTAAAGTTTATAATTAACATACAAGGCGGCAGCTAGACAAGCTTGTCCAGCACCTGCCTGTCTTCCGGCTCTGGTGTGTTCTGATTGGACATTTCTGAGCGGTCACCCCAGCTGTATATTTAACCTTTATTTTCCATTCCTTGCCTTGAATCTTCCCCACTGTTCTGTGGAACCCTATTGAATGTCTGCTCATTAGGACAAGCGAGCCTCAGATGCTTTTATTTCATGCTGAGGACTGAATTTAATGACCATGGGGAAAGAGGATTGTATCATTACAGCCAGTTAAGTTTCTAGAAACAGGAGCACTGTCCTCAGTTTACCATTAGCTGAGATGGCATGACTATTAACAGGCATGTGTGGTGCCTCACTGCCCAGGAATTCTGTCTGCCGATGTGTTCTGAACAAATTGTTACTGGGTGCCTGTGCCCTGTGCTCGACACAAACAGGGTGGGTGAGATGCCTGCATCTCAGCCTTACAGATGTTCTGTTCACCAAGTTAAACGCAGGTAAGAGTGCTATTTATTTGTAATACAAATCAATAGAAAGCCATTTTTTAACAGCACTGGAAATACAAGATTGAATAGGTACTATTTTTGCTTTACTGGGATGCTGATGGCTGAGAAACTCAGGGTCAATGCAGAGCTTTGGAGGTTAGGCATCAGTCTTCCTGGATCCTCACTCACATCTGTCTCTGCCTCTGCCTGTACCTTGGGCTGCTGGTTAGCTTCTTCAGTCTGTTTCCTCCTCTGAAAACAAGGCCGGCCCTAGTGCCCACTCCCTGGTGCCTGCCCTGTCTGGACATAGCCCTCGCACATGGTTCATGCTCCATGAGTGGGGCCAGTATGGACTGGACACCATGAGTCCGCGCTGTGCTGCTTCTCAGCGGACTCTGCTCTCCCTCTTCATGGGGCAGCTGACAACCTGCCTAGATATTTGAGAAGAGAGCAGACGGCACACTCCTCTGCAGAGCCCACAGCCCTGCTGTTTCTGTCCTGGCCTGCCTCCCTGGTTTGGGGCAGCAGATCCCGTTTCGATAGAGACCAGACCTGGGGCTTGTCCTCCCCATCCTCTTCCTGTTCAGGTGACATCATTGGCCCCATGGCACAGAGTCATGTCTGTCTGTCTACCCTTTATCTTAATGGCTGACTAGACTTTCTTTCCTTCCACCTCGTCTTTGTCTTGCTCCTGGGGTGCTCTTCCCAGGGTCTTCTTGACCTCAGTGTGGTTTACACGCTGACACCTTAGTCAGGTGGCGGTCCCCATCCTTGAGTCGCCACCTCAGAGTGGAGAGGCAAGCTGGACGTCAGCAAGTGTTAGTGGTCAGATGTGTTCTTTTTTCGGCATCACAGATAACAGTTGAAAGGAGAAAATGTATTTTTGGCTCATCGTTTCAGACCAGGCAAGGTGCGCCCAACATAATGGTGGGGTTAGATGGAAGATCAAAGGGGCTTGTTTACTTCCTGGTGGGTAGCCAGGAAGGAAGCGGGTGGGGGAGGAGAGAGGTGGAGACGGGAGAGAAAATGGGGTCCCAGAGACAAGGCAAACTTCCAGTCCCCCAGTTTTTCCACCAATGCTCCTTCCAGCAGCTTCCAGTGACCCCATCCATGTATGAATTCATCACTATTAATTCATTGATCAGGTCTGAGTCCTCACCGTTCAGTTACCTCCCGATGATTGACTCCAGCAGCTGGGGGCCAAGCCATGAGCCTTTTGCAGGAGGGTGTTTTGTATCCAGACCATAACATTGGTTCAACAGACCTTGTTGGGCAGCATCCTGAGGACCCTAGGGACTGACTGGGTCTGGACTAGGTAGTGTGTCCGGTGGAGGAAAAGGCAGAGGCTGCGGGGCCCTGACCATCTGGTGCCTTGTTGCTTGCCTGTGCACACTCCGGACCCTCGTGGACTCTTCTCCCTCTGCTAGGATCCTGGCCTCGAGACCCCCCTTCTCTCTGTTACTCCCTTATCTTGGGAGGGGATGACCTCTCTTGTACGTGCCAGGGATCCTGTGCACACTGCTGCTCCGGACCTCTGATGGGTGACTCTCACTATCATCCTGTGGTTGGAGGAAGTGCTGCTGGGCAGTTCTGAAGGGAGCACCACAGTATCACCAAGCACTGGAGCACTGAACAAGTCTTTAAGTCTTAGTCGGCACTTTCGCCAACTTCTAGATCCTGTTTCCTTAGCTCTCGGCAATGTGGGATGGCCTGGAAGTAGGAAGGCTTCTGGCCCTTCAGCCAAGTTCCTAAGCTCTCGGCCTTCCTGCCTCTGATGATGTCCCTGTGTCTTTCGCAGATGCCTTCCCGGGGCTCCTGCTAGCCCCACTGGCTCTGTCAGAACTGAGCTCTTGGGATTGGCTCCACTTTTCTTCTGTCAGTTCTTAGGGCCTGGGGAACAGCAGCAGTGCCCTCCGTAGACCCTGATTTTAAGAGCAAAGCTCTGAAGGTCTCCTAGAAGTTGAAGTTGTTGATTCTCAAGAGTTAACTCTGTGACCCCGTGGAAGATATTTCCAAGTTCTGTGTCTTCTTGCAGGAACCAGTCCTAGATCAGGTAGTTGATTGGCCCTGGTTTGGATTGGCTACTCAGTGGCTGGAACAGTAGTTGAACTTTTTGCCAATACTTCAAGATAGGTGAGTGCCTACTAACATCCACACTTTCTGACTTTTCCAGAATACTGGTGGATCCTTTTTCCTGTGGCTCTGCTGCTGGAGAGAACAGCTGTTTAGACTGCCAGTGCTGGCGTGGGCTGTTCTGAGCTGCCTGGCCTGTCTCTAGCATGTGACCTGTCTCTCACCCACTGATAAGGATTCAGGCCTTTCTGGTTTGGGCCCCCATGTAATGAGGGTAAAGCAGTTTGCATGCTGCTTTTCAGGTGCTTATTGTGCTTTGCCTGATATTCTCTCTCTCCCTCCCCCCTCCCTCTCTCCCTCCCCCTCCCTCCCTCCCTCCCTCCCCCATCTCTGTATATACATGAAAACATGCATGCTCACTCTCTGTCAAGCTTTAGTGCTGTAACTGAAGCAGGGAAGGTCCTCTCACCGCACCTCCTGAAGAGGAGGGTGGCCTGGAAGTCAGTGGACAGCACTTGACCTCAGTGACCTGGGCTCCTGGTGGACCTGGCATGTGGGCACTGTGCCCATTAGTTACTTTCTCCACTGCCAGCCCCTTAGCTGTTCCTCAGCATTTTAAAAGTGGAGTAGGAACCAGTTGGCGTTTATGGGTAACAGTTGACTGCTTCTTCCTCTGAGTCCACGTACAAGAATTGTTAGTGGCAGACTCCCACTTAGAAACACACTGAGTCCTCCAAGACACAGGTAATTCAGAAGAATTTGTATTTTCAAATTCCTGTTCTAAAGCCTTCTGTAACCACCTTCTGACCCTCCTGATTCTGTTTTACACGCTTCCTCTGTTTCTGTATTTAACTTGCGTGGGTGTCAGAACCAGACCCCTTCTTGGGATTTATGTTGAGGTTTATGCACATTGGACATTGAGATGAACCATGCTGTGGCCGACCTATGCTACTGGGGAGTGAGCTGTCTTCCTGGGGCTGAGCCATGCTGCTTTTGGGGACGAGCTCTGCTCCCAGGATGCAAGCCAGGTTAGGGGAGGGGGCACACTTCTGGAGTGACCCATGCTGCCAGAAGATGGCATGGTGCCTATCTTATTTGGTATTAGTTGTGGCTCAGAGTATCCAAAGGAACATTGGCACTTGGGGCAGGAGTCCACTGAGAGTCTGACCCAACCTAAGTGTTTCCTGTTGAGACAGGGTCTCACTATGTATCCCTGGATAACCTGGAACTTACTGTGTAGACCAGGCTGGCCTCAAAGTCACAGAGATCCATCAGCCTCTGCCTCCCCAGTGCTGGGGTTAAAGGCATACACTACCACACATGGCCCTACCCAGTTAAAAGGGTATTTTTTTTAAAGCTAGAGTTGGCCCAGTCTTTGTTCCGGGCACAGACAATTTTCACGGAGGAAGGTGTTACTGGCAAGAAGCACTATGCCCCTGCAAGTCTTGACCTCACTCACCTGGTGAGTGACGTCAAAGTCCTAGCCCTGTAGCTCTGTGTGTGAGTCACATTCTCTGTGGTTCTCAGTTGACCCAGGTGTCCATTGAAGTCGCTCTATCTCCCTGGGGAGAGGAGGGTGGAGGGGTGGAGGTGGGGGTGGGGGTGGGTGAGGAAGAGGCAGATGGCAGATGCAGCTGCTTCCCTGAGGGTGTGGATCTGAGGATCAGATACTCACTGTAAAGTGCCTGTGGAGTGGCGCACCAGAGTGTATGTGTGTCATAAAGAATTCATTCCTCAACTTGAAAAGGGAATGGAAGTAACTTTTATTTTCTAGTTGGAAGCTCAAGAAAAGATTTTTGTTTAGAGAAGATTTGTTCTGTGAAAACTGTACTTGATCGACAGCCAGTGGGTTAGGCATTCCACAGCGCTGTGAGAGTGCAGCCTGGGGACTGTGGCATTGTCTTTGGCCTCCCACCACACCGTGCTCCCACCCCACCGTGCTCCCACCCCACCGTGCCAATCCCAGAGAAAGGAGAATAGGGCCCAGGTGAGAGAGATGTGGCTAGATGGATCTGGGTCCACAGCGTCTCTACTAGGAGAGGGGACCCTCCTCTGCTGTCTTATGAGCATCTCCTTCCCTCCAGGTTGGTCCTCATACCCTAGGAAGGAGCATTGTGTTCTTCACAAGAACACTGGGTGTGTCATGGGGTGCTTCCAGGTGCATGAACCTTCTATGAGGTCATACACCTGCTTTGGCCAGCACAGCCCTGGCACAGGCCTGTTGTCCTAAACAGTTAATAATCGTCCACAACATCCCTGTCATACAAGTACCTCAGTTTGGCAAGGAAGTTAGGTGACCCTCTCTTAGGTGGAGAGTGGGCCCAGAGCATTGTGGTCCCCTGCCCGCAACCTTGCCGAGAGGTGCGAGTGACCACACAGGGACCGGCTGGCCATGCTGCAGATTCATGGTAGATCCCATTACCTTGTTGGAGAAGTCACCTCCCCATGCGCCCCCAGCAGTATTAGAGGAGGGATAGGTGTCCTGGCTCCTGAGGGCACTGGCCTACTGCAGTCTCCTGAGTAGGCTGGTGAGGTTTAGGGTGGCCTGACCCCCATTGTCACAGCTGTGATTCTGCTCCACCTCCTTGTATCCTGTCCCTTGATGGGGCCCGTCTCACCCTGGGAACCACATGGTGCTGGTCACACAATGTACCTCTGAAATCACGTGTGTGGCTTGGTGGTGTACACAAGTGCCTGAGGAACATTCTGGTTGGTGTTTGTTTTACACAACACACCATAGAGACAGAGAGTCATAAGGCAGGCAGACCCCGCCTCCAGCTACTTGAGAGAAAAGTCCAAGAAAAAAACTCCAGAGCAGACTGCGGAGAGCCGCGTGAAGGAAGCGGCAGCTGACTTGGGCTGAGGACAGAGTGGAGCTGGCCCCTCGTGACTGAGGTGCAGGCTAGCATTCCCATGGCTGAGGAGCTTGCAGTGTGCCCCTGCTTCTGCTGTTTGTGTTTAGGGCCTGGCCAACTGCTGACGTGGCCTGCCATCCATGCGCTGATATGTGTCAACACTTTGTATCTGTGATGACAAGCCTTGGAAGCCGCCTCTCTCTGAAGTGCATCAAACATTATGTAAAAATGACATGTGAGCCCCAAAGAGCCCTCACTGCCCTGGCTGCTTCCATCCCTGTTTACTGCCAAAGCATCGTCCCTGTGAAGTGTCTCCTCCTCACTCAGGGAGGACTCCATGTCTGGGACCCCTGTCCCTATCTCATGCCAAGCAAGGCTCAAAGCCCCTTGGCCTTTGAGGGTTTGACCTGTCTTTACAGATGTCTTCTGGCTGCCTGTGTCTCCTTACTGTGTCAGATAACTAAATTTGTCCCCTCCAGGTGAAGCCAGAGCAGGCAGGCTGCAGGTTTGCATGGAGGCCTCAGGATTTATGTGGTGGATGGCTATCTCTGTTTTAGGCTCTCGCTAGTGTCTCAGGTGAGATTAGCAGCTGGGAGTTTCTGAAACTGCAGTCGATGGGCATCTGAGTTAGGTGGCTGAGTCTACCAATGCCAAGGGTGGGTAAGAGATGGAAGCCAGCTGTGTCTGGAGAGGAGACGTTGCCCTGAGGGATGCCTCTTGCTAAGTCTGTCAGCGTAAACGGCTCTGTTGGTATCCAACAGCTTATATGCATCGCTGGAGTGGGTGCCACCCACACCTTCATGAGCTATGCCGTACACAGCCTACCTTAGCCAGAAGCATTCCTTGGGTCTCCAGGATCGGCAGGGCTGGGTTCCGATGTCCCCATCTGATCAAGAGAGGCTTGTCCTCCCAGATTAAGACCATCCTCAGGCCTTTGTTACCAACCTAATCTTCAAGTCTGGTTCCATATTACAAGGGCTTCAGCACCTGAACTTGGGGATAGAGTTCAGCCTAAAGCGGCACATGGTTTAGGAGGCTCTGTTTAGATAGTGATCAGAGAGACAGTGAATTTCAAAGCCGACACTTTGTTTCCTTTCTGTATTACCAAATAAATTATAGTGCTTTCTTGGGAAAATGGCATAGAATAGACATAGTGTGTTTTTGTTGTTATTTTTGTTTTTAATAGTGAAACATGATTCTCCCACTATTACACGTGATCTGATGACTTGATCTCTCTCTTCTGAGGGTCTGGCAGGGCAGAGGGAGTTAAGATAAGGCAGTAATGTAACACCTTGTTTGGGTCCAGATGCCCAGCATCTGGCTTATTGACCAGACAGATGTTGCTAGTTACGTCACAAAGTGGATTGGGCCTGCCTGCTTAGTGAGGAGCGAGCCATGGCTCTGGTGGGTGGACTTTCTACCGCTCTCATCTTCAGGCTGACTTTTTCCTGGAGCAAATGTAGGTAGGTGGGCGGGAAGTGCAGGGGTCGACTGGGGGCTCTGCTGTCTGCACAGCCGTCTCTGGTAGCAGCAGCATCATAACACAGCTGCACACCACAGCCGTAAGTCCCCAAGCGAGTCCTTTTAGGGTGTTTAAAGAACCAGAGTCTCATGGTCTGTTATTTGGAGACTGTGATATCAGAAACCATCATCAGTCATGGCTCTTCCAGGTGGGTGTCGCCTGGCCTCCCTGGGTGTGAATTCTGGAGACTTTAATTGACTGAAAATGAAGCAGGGGAGTTTGCCTTCCCCCCCCCCCTCAAATTGAACTTTTTTATTGATTCTTTTTGGATTTCACATCATGTATCTCGATCCCACTCATCGCCCCGTCCCTCCCATCCACCCTCGACCCTTGCAACTCCGCCCCCACCCCCGGGATAAAGCAAGATAAAATTTAAAAAGAAAAATCTTGCCGGGCGTTGGTTGTGCACACCTTTAATCCCAGCACTGGGGAGGCAGAGCCAGGCAGATCTCTGTGAGTTCGAGGCCAGCCTGGGCTACAGAGTGGGTTCCAGGAAAGGCGCAAAGCTACACAGAGAAACCCTGTCTCAAAAAACCAAAAAAAAAAAAAAAAAGAAAAGAAAAAAAAAAGAAAAAGAAAAAAAGAAAAAGAAAAATCTTGTTGTGGAAGCTGTAGTATGGCATAGTAAGTCATACAGTCCTTTAGTCCGTATATTGTTACTTGCAAGTGTTCATTGCATTGTCGTTGGTCTGGTTTGAGATCTCTGGTTTTTGCTACATCATCAATTCTGGGCCCTCATTGGGGCTCCTCTTGGATGTCCTGTTGCCCTGTGTCATGGAGATCCTGTAACTTTGGATCTGCGGGACCAACCCCTCCGTGTGCTCCAGCAGATCAGAGATGGGGTGGATGGTGGGATGGGCCAACTCATAGCTCTGGTTCTGGGTCTGGGTGGTTGTGTGCTGGGTTGGTCGGTCCGCCAGCGTTCCTTCATCCTCATCAGCAGGGTGAGCTCTCCAGTACTGCCCTGGCTAGCTCACCCTATGGAATAAGCAGCAAGGGGCAGGGCCGAGTCTCCTGTTCTTATGTCCTCGGGTCGGCTCGCCCACACCTACACCACAGGGCCAGCTCTGCTGTGCTGCCAAGCCAATGTGTAGGGGGCCACTCTGCCTGGTGTTGCAGCTGGTGAGAGGCATGGGCAGCTGAGGAGAGTCTGTCTTAAGGAGAAATGCCACCCAGCTTTGGCACTGAATCCCAGGCCTAGAAATGTCATGTGCTGCCCCAAGGCACCTGGAATTTATGCAAAGTGTGAACCAAGGCCAGGACAAGAAACTGCTTTCCACAGATATTAGGCCCCACTGGAGCAGGGGAGGGTCTGAGTGGGCTTGTTTCTCTCATCCCCATCTGTGACCTCTTCCCTCCATGGGAGGAGGAAGTGCCTTAACAGTTAAATATTCTGTGCTCAGGGAAAAGAGGATTTCCCCAGCCTATTTTCAGCCGGGGATTAGGGACAGCAAACTTCTGCTGTGAGGATTTCATCGAGGTTTTTGTGTAGTTTTTCAAGGTCTCAGAGATCACCTGAACTTGGAGGTAGAAATGAAATGATAGGAGGGTCATTGGTGTGGACATCTGTGACTTAAGGTCAATCTCACCTACATTTGTCACTTCAGATAAAGTGCCGTACATTTGGACTCACCATTTGTCTCTAGAAAGTATCGACACGGTTGTTTGCGTTCAGATAAATACGACCATCAGTGTAGCGCATTTTTCCAGTAACCAACTTTGGTATACATTGGGAAGTATCGTGTGTGTGTGTGTGTGTGTGTGTGTGTGTGTGTGTGTGTGTGTGAAGAAGGCTGCCGTGGAGGTCAGAGACCTTTCAGTGATTGATCCTGATCAATTAATCTCACCATTTCTTGGATGCAGAATAGGAATAAAGCATCACTGGAGAGTGTCTGCAGGCTCCCTGTGAACTTCCCACACAGCAACCTGCCTGCGCAAGGCAGCCTTGACATTTGATGCTCCTCCAACAGTTGTTGAATGTGTGCTGTGTGCACAGCACATTCAGTGGAACACACTGGAGACTGGTTACCACACAGAAGAGAACTGAGTGAACACATGGTGTGCTTAGAGAAGAAGGGGTGGGGAGGTGGACAGAGCTGAGTACTAAAGGGGTCTGGGCCTTGCAGCCAGCCTGTGGACCATCAAGCAGAGGAAGCCTGAGACTCGGAGGCTGGGTACTGTAGCATGGAGCTGGGTAGACACAAGAATGACCTGACTCTCTGCCTTGGAGTTTTATGTCTTAAAATAGGTAATAGTATGTTGCATTTTGAGAAAGGTTTGTTTGTTTGTTTGTTTGTTTGTTTGTTTGTTTGTTTTTAAAGCCCAAATCTGGCTTTATAGCCCAGGTCGTCTTCAAATGCAGGTTTCAGCTCCCTGAGTGCTGGGATTACCAGGGTGCACTGCCATGCCCGGCTTATTATGCAAGCTTTAATTCTGTCTTGGAATAATATGACCAAAGAAATAAAGTTACATAATAGGAAAAAAAATAGAATGATTTTAAAAATCAAATCATTGTTAGTGTTTTAGATGACACAGTGTGCGTGTTTTGGGGCACAGCATGACATTTTAGTGCTGGTCAGCTCAAGCAACCAACATGTCTGCTCACACTGCTTCTTCATGTTGGGATTGAGCACCATCTACACTAACTTTGCCCGTTATTTTGAAATATTTCCCTGACTGTTGTCAACTCCAGTCACCTCTGTACTTCTTGTCCCTAGCCTCTGTGTCTTTCCCTGCACTGTCCCCAAACTGTCCCTAAACTCTTCTAGGCCCTGACACTGTTCTGCTCTCTTTCTTTGAGATCAGTTTCAGATTTCACATAAAAGTGGGGACACACAGTGCCTGTCCTTAAGGAGTGGTTTTTCTCTAAAGGCTCATGCGTGTATGTGTGTACTTGTGCCTGTGTGTAAGTGCAGGTGTGTGCCACACCACACACGGAGGTCAGAAGACAACTTTTGGGAGTCCGTTCTCCCACCATGTTGCTCCTAGGGTTCAAACTTAGATCATCCAGCTTGGCGTCATGAGCCCTCACCTAATGAGCCGTCTTGTCGGCCCAAAGGAATGATTTTTAATAGTCTATGGATGTCTTGCTTTGGTATCGGGGACTATGGGGGTCCAGCCCCTCAATAGTCCCCTCCCAGGGTCCGGGAAGAATCTACAACCAGCTGATAATTAATCTTGGGTGAAAAGAAATGAATCTATGTACACGAAACTCCTTAGTTCATACACTTTATTATTCTGTGATAGTTCTCTCTCTGCAAGCTTCTATTCTGTTCTCATGCCTAGCTCCTTTCTTGCCTGATTTCTCTCTATATTTATCTACTGTCCCCTCTAGGTTCTATCTCAATTCCTTCATCTAGTTCTGTCCCTTCTAGGTTCTCATCCATCTAGTTCTTTCCCCTATCAGCTCCTCTCCCATCTCCTTCTCTCTCATCTGGCTCTTCCTCATCTTGTTCTTCCCCATCTGGCTTTTCCTCATCTCCCATCTCATTCCTCTAGTACTCTCTTCTAGCCCTTCAATCTAGTTCTTCCCCATCTCAGTTTGTACCTCTCAAGTTCTTACCCATCTAGTTCTTCCATTCTCTTTTCTCTTCTCCATCCTGTGCCCTGGAAGTCCCGGTATATAAAGGGAGGGTCCGAGCTAAATTGTGTAAAACTAATACTTAACGTCCACCTCTCCTAAGCGGTGTCTCCTTGCGGAATTTACCTTGAGTCAGGAGACTTGTATGTGGGCTGTTATCACTGTTAGTCCTTGAAAGTTGGGGCTCACCTGGGTGGTGTCTCCTTGTGAATTCAAGTCAGGAGTGTAGCTAGAGTTTTCCTGCCGGGCCCACAGTCAGGACAAATCTCTCTCACCCGCCAGTCCCACAGCCGCTCAGACCCAACCAAGTAAACACAGAGACTTATATTGCTTACAAACTGTATGGCCGTGGCAGGCTTCTTGCTAACTGTTCTTATATCTTAAATTAATCCATTTCTATAAATCTATACCTTGCCACATGGCTTGTGGCTTACCGGCATCTTTACATGCTGTTTGTCATGGTGGCGGCTGGCAGTGTCTCCGGCTCAGCCTTCCACTTCCCAGAATTCTCTCCTCCTTGTCCCGCCTATACTTCTTCCTGCCTAACCACTGGCCAATCAGTGTTTTATTCACTGACCAATAAGCAACATGTTTGACATACAGACCATCCCACAGCACTTCCTCTTTTCTTTTTTTTCAAAAAGGAAGATTTTAACATTAACATAGTAAAATTACATATAATTTGGGAATTTGGGCGTAGCTTCTCTTACTACTTCCTGCTGGAGGGGGGCGCTGTATCTTATGGGGACACAAAGAAAATTTTAGGATTATGGAGTAGTCCATGAGGCTGTATTGTCTGAGCCAGTTGCCTTCAAACCGTTTTGGATGTTGGATCATCTGGGCCATGGTGTCATCGGAGACCTTTCAGGTGGTCTTGGCTGGTCAAACCTGATGTATCTTAATCTGGAACAAATCCATAGCCTCTGGCTTTCTGTGGAAACAAAATCAGAGCTTCTTTTCCAAAGCAACATATCCTTACATCCAAATTTTGAAGTCAAGATATCTTTAAAATATACATATTGGTTTAACTCAGCTTCCTTTACAATCAAATATCTCTCTGCAGTTAAGAATCCCAAAGACAACACAATGTAGATTCTCTGTGTGATATCCATCTTTACGTGGCTTATATTTTATACTTCCTTTACTGTCTCTTTAAAGACTTTATTTTTTAAAACTATTTCTTTATATAACTGTATATATTCCTTTTTATCTCTCTTTGAAGCCTACATACATTTTTACACACATTTTAAAGCATTTAAAGTCTTGTTCCATCTGAATCTGTATTATCGTGAATCAGTTGTTTTAAACTGTAGCATTCTCAGACTGAAACGGCACTATGGCTGCTGGCTCCGCCCACCTCAGCTTCCCAACATGGCGGTGATACTTTTACCGCTAGATACTTTTACCGTTTAGCCCAGAAACCTCTTTTTTTTGTTTTGTACTAGCAAAGGCTAAATCCACCATGCAGCTTAATGTGCCACTTGCAGACGCCTCATTCCCGCCATACTGCAGGTTGAGCGCGCACGCCAGGAACCCGCCATACAGTAGCTCAAGTCCGCAGGCTGCGGCTAACTTGAGAGAGACAACTAGGAAGCTGTTTTAGCTCCGTTTTAGAATCTTCTTTTTTCTCAGGTTTTAGGTGGAAACTCTTGCCAACACGTTGGGCGCCATTTGTAGCTTGAGTTTTCCTGCCGGGCCCACAGTCAGGACAAATCTCTCTCACCCGC
>CABHPR010120846.1:0-10169 GCA_902168415.1 Peromyscus melanophrys | reverse complement strand
ATAAATAAATAAATAAATAAATAAATAAATAAATAAATAAATAAATAGGTTAGCGTATATCCTAGAAAGCTGAAAAGTAACAGCAGGGCAGTACCATGAAGCAACGGCAGAAAGCATCTCCTCAAATTAGGGGGAAAAGGGTGAGAGTCATAATTATCACAACTTAGAAAGTTGGGGGGTGCACTCCTCCTACTTGCAAGGTCCAGGTGGTGCCTTCCTTGCATAGAAACAGGATCCTGGTAGTTACTGTTCACATGACTTCCACTGCTCTCTTGGAATACTAGAGAGAGGAGCAGAGGGGGCCTTTCACAAGAGCGGATGACCATCTCTGGTCTCAGGCAATACTGGGAGTGGAAACCGTTTTCTCTCACCTTGGATTAACTTCTCAAATTCCTCACGGGTTTCAAAAAGTTCTTCTTCAAACTAGAGAAGGAGACAAAGAACAAAGCACATAAGAATATGTTGTTTATGGTTATCGCTATAGGTGGCATGGGGAGTTAAATAGGGTTAAATGGCCCAGTCTCCTGTTTGACCAGGACCTTAAGTATACCAGAACAGGATTCCTTACTCAGCATTCCTCAACACTTAGAGGGTGTTAAACCAGTGTGAGCTTGCCTTTATTTCTGAATCCTGAAGACAAGTTTGACTTGAACTCTGAAATCCAACAGCTGGATTACAGGTTCCAGGAAATCTTACCACTTTTTTTGTTGTTTTAGATTTTTTTTTGTGTTTTTTGGTGTTTTGAGAAAGGTTTTCTCTGTGTAGTTTTGGTGCCTGTCCTGGATCTTGCACTGTAGACCAGGTGGCCTCAAACTTACAGAGATCCACCTGGCTCTGCCTCCCAAGTGCTGGTTTAAAGGTATGCACCACCACCGCCTGGCTTTTTGTTTTTGTTTTTCTTACCACCTTTTAAAATGAAGACAGATACAAAAATCTACCCTCTCATTCTCTTAAAATATTAGCAAAACTTTTACACAAGTTATAGAATGCTTTATAGAAAAACTATGTTTAAAAATATTTATGGCTCCCTAACGTAATTAGAGTGTTTTTGATGGATAAGTATTGAGTTCACTTTATCTACTATGCATGTCTTATATAATTTCATATTCTAAAGAAAGAACCACAAAAGTAAGATTAAAAACCACTATTAAAGTATTATTAACCCATCTCTCCCTTACACACAGACATACACTCCATATCTCTTCATCTGTCACTCTATCCAACTCTACATGGCTGGATATCAAAAAACATAATGAAGAAAAAGATAGAATGAAATAGAAAAGGAGTCATTTAAATGAATTATTCCCAGAGGCATACAAGAACAGGTTGGGAATCTACATAAAAGTGTAAAACTATAAAGGCTGGACTAACAAGACAGATTTATGCTAACTGAGCTGGATGTGACAGTCCTACTGAATTTTGGCTTTATTATTAGTTTTCCTTTTAAGAGAAGGTTTTATTTTGCTCTACAGTCTTCCGTGGTGGGGAAGGTGTGGTAGAGTTAACAATAGAGAAAGCGCTGACTCCTTATGTCTTCCTGGGTCAGCAGGCAGAATAGGAAATGCTGGTACTTAGCTGGCTTTATTATTTTATATTCAGTCCAGAACCCCAGTCCACATTTGCTGCCCACATTCTGGGTAGGTCTCACTCCCTCAGTTATCCTTCTTTGAAAATGCTGGAGGAAAAAGCAGGGAGTATGTTGGTAAGATTTCTCAGTGGATGGGCACTTGGTAGCATACTTGATAACCTGAACCCAATACCCATATCCCACATAACAGGAAGGAACCAACTCCCAAGAGTTGTTCTCTAACAACACATGACACTATGGCATGCACACTCCTGCACACACACACACACACACACTCACAATTTTTAAAAAGACATCTCCATTTCTAGATAACAAGAATGCTGGTTCCCTCTGTTAAGGCTGAGACAGAATATACAGTCTCCAGGAATGCATGCTATTTTTATGTTAAAACACTCTGGGCCTGGCCATAAATTTAAAGAAAACTCTCTAGTCGTTCACCTTTGGAGATAAGACAGTATGTTTGAACTTACAGGCACAATAGGGCTTTCTGAATAAGACTCCAGTAGCAATTAGAAATGAGACCTAAATCAACCAATGGGATCTCATGCAATGAAAAGGCTTCTGTAAATCAAAACAAGATTATTGGTCGAGAGGCCTCAGAGGTCTCTAAAACAACACAGGCTATCATCTTTGCTCTTGGTTACATACTATAACTATACGGGAAAACTCCACTGCTGAGGGCATGGCACACTTGTTTACAGAGTATAGAGAAATCAATTTCAGACCCGCTTGTAAACGTCTTCCCTGCTAGCTAGCTTTTGTAGTCCCAGAACATGGCATACAGGCCTCTGGGGAAGAAAAGACATCAATGGTCTTACCCAGTGCTGAGTTCTACATGCTGTAGTACCAATGTGCCAGGCATGTTGCTAGTCTAATAGTGGCATGACTGTTATTGGGGTAACTAATTGCATTCTGATTGTATCTGAGGCCTGCTCTACAGGAATGAATCTCATGCCTGGAAGTATAATCCTGGGCAAAAGCACATGACTGGGAAAGTCATAGGCCCGGGGTAGAACCTGATATTGTTATTTTGCTAGATGGCCATGCTATCAAATTGCCTTTTGAAAATACTTGTTTATACTCACATACTCTGGGCCACTCTCAACCTTGGTCAGAGAAACCTCTAGTGCTCTGCCCTGTATGAGACATCTTCATCAACCCCACCACCCATCAAGGCTCTGGGAACATCACAGAAGAGGAAGTAGAATGTAAGAGCCAGAGGATGGGAGGTTGGGGAGAAATACTGTGAAAGGCTGTCCTCTGGATGTTAAAGTGGCCCTCACACTCCTGAACCAACAGCGGCTGTGGTTACCTGTATAGTAGCCATACAAGGTCAAGCCAGACAAAATTCCAGCACAGACCGAGGCAGTACTCTCCAGGCCCTGCCTTTTCCTGGGGAGCTATTGGCAACTGATAGCTGCTGGCAGAGGGAGAATCATTCTTTTACAAGGTATAGCGACTGGTAGATTTCCCTGTGCTCCAGTGGGTGGCCCCATAACCATGCATATACAGGCACTAACTGGACTTAATGGGTTACAAAAAGGAGAAGGAAGGAAGGAAGGAAGGGAGGGAGAGAGAGAGAGAGAGAGAGAGAGAGAGAGAGAGAGAGAGAGAGAGAGAGAGAGAAATAGAAATGAAGACACGAAGTTGGAAGGGAGGCATGTTTAAGAAGGGGAGTGTTGGGGGGAGAGTATGATCACTTTTCATTATATGTATGAAATTCTAAAGAATCAAGAAAGGTTATTAATTTTTAAAGAGGGAGAAATGAAGACTTGGGCTACATGGAGAAACCTTGTCTCAAAAAATAAGTAATAAACAAAATATGTTGAAAACACGATTTTTAGTAATTTTAAATTTCATTAAAGTATATGACAGTTACAATTATAGTCAAAAATGGTATGTTCTTACATCAGGCTATTCTGTTTACTTGCTTGTTTTTTTGAAACAGGGTCTTATGCAGGCTAGGTTGGCTTTGAACTTGCTGTGTAAGAGAGGATGACCTTAAACTTTTGATCCTCTTGTCTCCACCTCCCAAGTGCAGAGTTTACAGGTGTGTACTGCTATACCTGTTTCTATGAGATGTTCTACACTTTTGAATCAAATTATCAGAAGGCCAGCAAGGTGGCTCTGTGGGTAAAGGTGCTTGCTTCCAAACCTGACAACCTGGGTTTGATCTCCGGATCTAGTGGAAGAAGGAAGCCAAACTCCCACAAGTTGTTCTCTGTCCTCGAAATATGTGTGTTACATGCCTCCCTCACACTAATAATAATAATAATAATAATAATAATAATAATAATAATAATGTGTTTAAAAATTAAGTCTTTGTCCCTTAATGGTCTTTGGTTAAATGTAATTAGATGATGGTCTCACTGGGCTGATAAGAATGAAATGAGAGAAGCTGAGATACAACATGAGTCTTCCCTTCCTTCCTTCATACCTTTCTTTTTCTTCTTAATTATTGTAGAACACTACACTATCTTGAGTGAGCATAATATCTATAATTGTTCTCCACAGGATTTGAGCATTTAATTTCATAAAACTAACTCATCGACAGCCCAACATTTAAAGAGTATTTGTCAAAAGCTACTTTTTGTTTGAAAAGAACATAAAGTTTTCTATGACTTTTAACCATGTAAGTGCTCAGTGAAGGACCTGAAAACACAGTTAACAATTCTGTTGGGCATCTTACCTCCACTCCAGCTGCAGCCAAGAGCCACCGGATGGACTCCATTCTTCCTCTTCCATTGAAGTAGTGAAGCACAGGCTTCCCAGTCATGCCAAAAGATTCCTGACAAATGAGAGACAGACAGATAGACAGACAGACAGACAGAGACAGGCAGAGACACAGAAAGAGAGTCTCAGGGAATGAGTTTATAGAGCAGAAGCACAAGGCTTAAGCAAGCTTTCACTCAGAATTTTGCCCCCTAATAAACCAAGCTGCCCGCTGCCCCAAGACTGCCTGCACTCTGTTCCTCCCTACCAATGAAGTATACCTCCACAGACTGATTTCCAAACGCTTTTCCAAAAAACCTAATTAAATAACTGATATAAAGGAGGCAAGTCTGTGCAAGCCAACAGATGGGAAGAAATCAAGAGCAGGACAGACCTACCCCTCTTCCCCTAGGCAGGTGGTGCAGGTCAAGTGTTCTGATCGTTCCTCTGTCTCTTTTTATGTATGGATCCCTCTCCTCCCTCCCACAAAGACAAGCCTAGACTGGAGAACCAGTGTGAATGGGAGGGTGGGATTGCTGGTGTTTATTGCTTTCCAAATTAATCTTCATAGTTTAATCATAGTGTTCTCTGAAGCCAATAGCAGATTCATGGGGATTTAAATAAAAAAGAAATACACTTAAGCAAAGGGCCCCCTTCTATTATTTTTTTTTGCTTGGAAAACAAAATTTTCTTTCAGAGACATAAACAATGTTCATTTTGAAGAGGTTGAAATAATAGACAAATCTAGATGTCAAAAAGCCCTTCTCTGTGTCCCAAGATAAACTATGAGATTCATGGGCTCTAAGAGACAGGATTAGCCAGGTGATAAATCCTGGACATTCAATGATATCTTGAGGTATCTGGACAAAGGGTGCCAGAAATCAAAAGAGCTGCAAGGGGAAGCGGGGAGAATGGTGTCTTTATGAGTAAGATGGTCTTTTTGGTATAAGTGGGAACTGATTTATTTTATAGTATATTAACTGTCTCACCTTCAAATCCCAAAAAGCCCAGTGAAACAAATGTAGAGAAAAAGATAGCTTGTGGAAAGTCAGTGTTCTAAAATTCAGAATTAAAATAATAGTAATAAAATAAGAGGTGATTCAATCTAATGATTATTCAGTCCTATGGCTTCATAATAGAATTGCCTGAGGGGCTTAAGATACAAGCCAGTTTCTTCATCAGCAGAATGGGAGTGGTCACATCAATATCATATAGGTTACTGAGATTTGCAGTCTGCATTCACATAACTACATCTTTAAAACTAAGACATGTAGTCGAAAGTTTTCTCCAGTCCCACCCATCCCCTCGGTCCCGCAACTGATTATCAAATAATCACTCAGAGGCTTAATATTATTCACAAACTGTATGGCCTATGGCAGGCTTCTTGCTAGCTAGCTCTTATATCTTAAATTAACCCATTTCTATTAATCTGTGTTTTATCACATGGCCGTGGTGTTAGCAGTCTGTTGGCATCTTGCTTTTCCTTCCGCACATCTCTCTAGACTCCACATTTCTCTTTTCTGTCTCTCTCCTTGGATTTCCTGCTTGCCTTAAGCTGCCATAGGCCAAAGCAGCTTATTTATTAACCAATGGGAACAACATATATTCACAGCGTACAGAAAGAGTACAGGGAGGAGAGGTGGAAGATAGGGAGAGGTGGAATGATTTGTTGGCTGACTAAAGAGGTGGATGCAGAGAGCTGAGGAAAAGGCTGACATGAATGGCTGATCTGAGGGGCCTGCGCTGTCACCGGGTCCGCAGTGGTATCTGGGCTGCTGCCTAGGGCCATGTTTGGGTTCATGGTCCTGCTGCATCTGGAGTCTGTGGTGATGTCCATGGCCGGTGTTTGCACATTGGAGCCATACTGTGCTAACCAGCCCAGCGCTTCACTGGCCCAGGGATGGCTGGTCCTGCTCCTTGCTGGATATTGCAGCAGGTGGTCTGGCCCTACACCTCAGGGAAGAACTTATCCTGTACTTGAGAAAGATAGTCCCACCCCTCACCATAGGTGTGTACCTCACCTGGGAAGCACACTGGAGCTGACCCAGTGGTTGGGGACATAGGTGAGCTGACCCTGAGGGCATGAGAGCAGGAGAGCTGGCCCTGTGTCCCCTTTGTCTGCCATGTGGTGGCATGGGTGAGGGAAAAATGCCCTCCCCCGTCTGCCTCTTGTTAGCTGTGGTAGGTAGAGAGATGGTCCCGGGTCAAGGGAGTGAGAGAACTAGCCCTGCCCTTCACCAGCTACAGCACACAGGAGAGTGGGCCCTGCACCCTGCCTAGGCAGCACATTAGAGCTCATCCTGTTGTTGGGTCACAGGTGAGCCAGCCTGAGGACATGACAGCAAGAGAGCTGATCTGCCCCCATCCCCATCCCCATATGCCTCCTACAGCAATCGGGAGAGAGGGCCCTGCTACTGAGGTTGCAGGGGTAGAGAGCAGATGTGAGGGGTCAGGGAGATAATTGGGAACAGAATGCATGATGTGAAAATCCACAAAGAATCAGTAACAGTAAAAAAAAAAAAAAAAAAAAAGTAAATTTGTACATCACCTGGATTGATTCACCCAATCTTTCTGAATTGTTGCAAACTGGCATGCCTCAAGTCCCAAGCCTACGTAAAGTATGACTATTACACTGTTTTTCATATAAGTCCTTTGTCTTTCTTCTCTTTCAATAACCAAAATTCATTCTTCCTTAAAGATACAGAACTAGTCGGGCGGTGGTGGCGCACGCCTTTAATCCCAGCACTCGGGAGGCAGAGGCAGGCGGATCTCTGTGAGTTCAAGGCCAGCCTGGTCTCCAAAGTGAGTTCCAGGAAAGGCGCAAAGCTACACAGAGAAACCCTGTCTTGAAAAACCAAAAGAAAAAAAGAAAAAAAAAAGATACAGAACTAGTTCACGCCTGTATAACATGTCATTCATTTGAGTGGGACAATGTTTAGTGTCATCTAAGGACTCACACAGTATACCTAAACATCTTGCATCATGGACCTCCTGTTTCTCCCAGTTAATGCTTAATTCATTGAGTATCAGAGAAGCAAAGACACTAAGTCCTTTGGAGTTGCATTTTGAACTCCTAAATACATAAATCCCATGTTCTGATCTGTTGGCACATTACCAGCCATCTCAAAATTTAGCAGTGAGAACAAGCATTTAATTTTGTCATTTGGGATCAGAATAGGGATTGGCTAAGTGCTTTGTACCCTGCCCATGTCAGTCATATGTGTGTTTGAACAGGAAGAGTTAACTAGAGGCCTGAACGGGCTGTCCTCATACAGTGGGCAACTGCTGCTACCGATTGACATCAACTAGGGCTTCTGCACTGTGGGGAATTCCGGTTTCTATTTCTTGTTGCCCTCTGCTCAAAGATCATAGCTTCAGAGTATAGCCAAAGATGAACCTATAATTTCTATAGCCCAGAAAGACCCAATATTCCTCCTGGACAAAGACCAAATGAATCCTGTTCATCTACATTAGTATGGAGTTTACAAATAGAAAAACAATGAGAAATTAATGAAAGAGGAAGAAAATATAGCTCAATACATTTTCCATGAAGACTAAGATAGTGTAGATTTCTGGTCATCCTTATCATTTCATTTCACATTGACAACACTCTTGTAC
Organism: Peromyscus melanophrys; assembly: GCA_902168415.1. Taxonomy (NCBI): domain Eukaryota; kingdom Metazoa; phylum Chordata; class Mammalia; order Rodentia; family Cricetidae; genus Peromyscus; species Peromyscus melanophrys. Next base: position 2,251 of record CABHPR010120846.1, on the reverse strand, counting down.
AAGGCAAGGAAGAAGTGTGTGCCTTTCAGAGAGCTAATGCAGAGAAGTCTCCATTAGATGAGTTGGAACTGAAGACAGAAAATAGTAAAAGCTAACTAAGAGCCAATCGGCCACTTTCTCCGCTGAGATACGGAGGTGGGGGCCGTGGGAGAACAGGAAAGGCTATGCAGTGGAAACAAGGTCTGCAAGCAGAAGCCTGAGTGCAGAGGAGGAGATGAGATGGGGAAAACCAGCTAAGATCAACTCAGACAACAAGACACATCAGGGGTAAGAGAATCCCATAGACGTCAGGAACAGAGCCTGCATGGACTACAGAGGCCAAGAAGAGTGGCCCTGGGCCAGGGTCGCGCTCACAATAAACACAATTAGCCTTCTTAAGACAATCAACCACGGGTGGTTTTTGTTTGTTTGTTTTTCTTGTTGTTGTTGCTTTGGTTTGTTTGTTTGTTTTTTCCAGAACAAAATTCTTTCGTTGCCCTGGAGCAAAGGTCTGGGAGCTCATTGGAGGCCCTGGGTTGGGGTGCTCAGACCTGGGAGCACTCAACTCAAATCTCTCAGTACTGGATTGACAAGAGGGGATGTGAGCTGCTGCACTAAACACTTGAGATAGAACAGTTCTCCAGAAGGACATCATCACAGTCCTGGAACCCACGTGACAGGGAAGTCCAACCAGGTGAAGGGCAGCTTTGCTCACTCTCCAGCCAGCAAGACCGTCTTGTCCACTCCCCTTAACACACCTACAGAGTTCAAAGTCACACCATGAACACAAAGTCAGATGGGGACCCTGCTTTTACCTGAGTCTCTCAGAACAACTCTCCCCACTCCACTGTCTCCTTGGGCAGGTGGAGAGCTCCGTACCTTTCTCCAGTCCCTGGTTCATGAAGCGGAGTGAGAAGAGGGGTCTTCTCTTGTATTATTCCAACCCAGGTGACCCTTCTGTTCTCACCCCACAGCCCTGTGGTGTTTCCCTCCCCTCCTGCAACCCCTTTTCTTCCACTCATGGCCAGGGTCACTCCCACTGAGCCGTGTTTCTTTACCCTAAGAGGGAACAGCCCTGAAATCTCACGACATCCCTCTCCCCTCTATTCTTTCTCTCCAGTCTCCCCCTGGTAATGTCTCCACCTTCAAGGCAGTTCCTTTCACCCAGGAGCAGATCATTTATTGCCTACATGTGTCTTCTCTGCCCCCCTCTCTTATTTCTCTTACAGAACTCTGAAATCAATGTGGATTGAATGGCACGTACCATCTCCTTTACAGCATTATCTCTGACTCCTCACTTACACTGCAGTGTTATACATGTTGAAGTGCTGGAGGTGAACAGCGCTGATACTCTGAAATGCTGGGAAAAGAATGCAATTGATTAATGGAGAGAGGAGTGAAGTGATGGACACATAGGATAAGACATTTAATTATGATGCATAGGTGGCAGAATATGTATTTACTTTTCGGGATATATGAAATTTTTATTAAAAATTAAGGTAATATGGACTATTTGCTAAAATTCCAAGAAATAAGGAAACAGTAAAGAATAAGGGCAAAATGTAGGGCATAACCAACTAGAGATAATATTTGGAAAAAAACATTGATAGTATGTTTGAAGAGGGTTTTATGAATAATTACTTGGTGCAAGAATGTAACATCAGCTGGAGAGATGACTCAGTGGTTAAGAGCACTGGCTGCTCATCCAGAGGACCTGGATTCAATCCCCAGCATCTACATGACAGCTCACAACTGTCTGTAACTCTAGCTCAGGGATCTGCCGAGCTCACACAGGCATACACACAAGTGAAACATCAATGCACATAAAATAAAAACAATAAATCATTTTTTAAAAAAAAAGAATGTAACATCAAATGATCTATGGTAGCGTACAGTATTCATTCATATTCAGGGACAACCAAACTGTAATTGTGGAGGCTAGTATCATCATGAGAGACACCTTAAATCATAGGTCTGTAAGATTGGAGGATCTTGGGACCTAACACAGAAACAATTAACATTTGTTAAATAGACGAATGAAGCAATGGTGGGATGCAGGCTAGCTAGCCAGCTCATCGGGTAAAGGCATGTTAACACCAAGCCTGAGGACTCCCAGAACCTGTGTGGGGGACGGAGAAAACCAACTCCTACTAGTTGTACTCTGACCTCCACGCATAACCTGTGGCATGCTTGTGTGAGAACACACACACACACACACACACACACACACAAATAAACAATTTATAATATAAAAATATTTTAATGATGTAAT
>CABHPR010120844.1:0-23012 GCA_902168415.1 Peromyscus melanophrys | reverse complement strand
GGGGGGGGAACCAATCTGGGTCTATTTGGTTCTGTTTTGTTTTGTTGTTACATTCCTGGATTCTGTATTGGTCCAGGCTGGCTTGAAACTTGTTTCTCAAATCTCAGCCTTCCTAAGTGCCGAGATTACATGTGTCACTAGGCAGTGGGGACACGCGCCTTTAATCCCAGCACTTGGGAGGGAGAGGCTGGGGGATCTCTGAGTTCGAGGCCAGCCTGGTTGATCTACACGGTGAGTTCCAGGACAGCCAGGGCTACACAGAGAAACCCTGTCTGGAAAAGAAAAAGATTACATATATCAGCCATCACGCCCACTTTGGTTTCTTTTTGGATAAAAAAGATCCTCCTGTCTCCAGCCTCTCAAATACATGAGATTACAAGGCGTGCACCACCATGCCAGGCTTTCTTTAAGGTTTCTTAAAACATTTTAGGGACCGGTGTGGTGATACATGCTTTTAGTCCCAGCACTCAGGAGGCAGAGGCAGGTGAATTTCTATGAGTCTGAGGCCAGCCTGGTCTACAGAGTGAGCTCAAGGCCAGCCAAGGCTATGTAGAGAGACCCCCCCCCCCCCATCTCAAAAAAAAAAGAAAAAAAAACCCAACTAAACAAAAAATACTTTAGGGCCAGGACTGTAGAGCCCTCAGTTGGTAGAGCCCTTGTGTACCATGCTTGGAATGTGATCCTTGGCACTCAAAAACAAACAAAAAAGTAAGCATTGTGGATATTCACTGCACAAGCAATCATTTTAATTCATTTTTTAAACTATCTTGCTCAAAGCATATCAAACATACACACAATTTATTTTAAGTTCTTTTCTCCAGGTTTTTTTCCCCAGAGACAGGGCTTCTCTGTATAACAGTCCTGGCTGTCCTGGAACTCACTCTGTAGCCCAGGCTGACCTTGAATTCAGAGATCCACCTGCCTCTGCTTCCTGAGTGCTGGGATCAAAGGCGTGCGCCACCGCCCCTGACTTCCCCTAGATTTTAAGTACACAGTGTCTTCGTTCTTTTTTTTTTTTTCCATTGCAAGAGTTTGACATGGTTTATTTTGTCCCTTATTGGTACACACTCAGGTTTCCAATGGTTTCATATTGTAAACGACTTAGATGACAAGTATAACCCACCACATCCAGCACATCATCTTGTTTTTAAAATGACTTTTTGTTGCTGCAGGAAATCAAAACCCAGGGCCTCCTGCATGTAAACACACACCTTCCCATCACGCTATACATTCAGCCCTTTAAAATGACCTTTAAGGAATAATAATAAAGCTATATCTGGTTAACCTTCATAAGTACTTCGAGCCTTCTGGTCACTTAGGGATACAAGGAAGTACCAAACATCCCTGGGCCAAGGATGGGTTTCTCTGAGAGAATCTGTCCTCCTTGAATTTCAGAACCATGACCTCTTTCTCTCCTACAGGGCTACGGCATGGCATACACTGTCCGCAAGTGGTCAGAGCTCAGCTGGGCCAGTCACTGGGTCACTTTCGGATGCTGGATCTTCTACCGTCTCATAGGCTGAGGCATATGACCCTCACGATCCCCTTCAAGACCCCTCCTTAGGGTACCATCCCTGACGGGTGATGAGGGAAGACCCTTTCTCAACTTCTTGACCCCTCTCCATTCTTGAGCCCCAACACCCCTACACACAACACACAACACACACAGCCTTTCCATGCCTGTCAATCCTCACCCCACCACCAGGCGGGAAGGGGGTGGTCCTCGTTGGGGCCTAAGAGTGGTGGATACTTGGGGAAGCAGAGAGGAGCAGATCTAGGGCCTCCCCGCCTGCCTTCTCCCTTTTTATAAGCAGTTTGTTATTGTCAAATAAAAGTAGAAATACACAATAGCCTCGTTCTTCACTGACCAGAGGGAAAGAGGAGGAAGCACAGAAGGTACACTACTGATAAGGATTTGGAAACTGAAAGTTAGGAAGTGGGAGCAGATTGGCAACTGTTTGCGGTGAATTGTTCATGATCGGCTAATGAGCCCAGGATGGCAGGGTCCTGGTCCTGTTTATGTGGATCAGGAACAGATGAAAGGCGGGGTGGGGGTGGGGGGTGGGGGTAAATAAGTGATAGAGAATTGAGGGGTCCCTATTCTGATTGGTTGCTCGGATTAGGACAGAGAGGGGGGAGGGCAAGACATGAAGGGTTGATGCGTATTGGTCCTTAGAACTAAGGGTTGTAGGTTATAATTAAACTGAGTCTGAGATGGGTCTGTTTTCTGACTGAATGCTGGCGAGGTGTGGTTGCTCACTGGTTTAGCGTCATACTTCTGTTTGGCTCTTAAGAACTGGCACATTTGAGAGTCTCCACACCAATTTGGCCAGCAGGAGTGAGGGTTCGGAATAGTTTCGATTTGAACTAGGGACTGGTGAGGATGGCCGCTGCTGTTAGGGAGTTCTGAGCTCAGGTGGGCGCTAAGTTTGTGCGGTATGCGACCTACCTGTCATATTTTCTTTGCATTCGGACCGAGGATGGGCCTGGGAACTGATTGGTTGCCTAGAAAAGTAAGAGACAGAGGGCTACGCAACGCCGATTCATTAGCATACGTTAAGGATTTACCATTTCATTATCCTCACCTCCTGCGATTGATAAGGGGGCGGGGAAATTGAAGCCCAGAATAGCGTAGATTTCCTACTGGCAGAAAACGCCCACCGACCTTGGAGGGTCCGGGTCTCCACCCCACTCCTGACTTAGTCTCAGCCAACAGGGAAGATAGCACCGCGCGAGGACAGGGCCTGAGACATACGGAGGATTCCTATTGGCAGAAACCACCTTCTCCACTTCACTATTGGTCCACTCCATTAGGCGGGGAAGCCGCGAGGCCTGGGCGGAACTGGAGCTGTTCCCGAGCCCTCAGGTCTGCTTGGAAAGTCGCGAGCCTGTGCTTAGAAGTAGCCCTGCGATCGCGCCGCCTAGGTGAGTGCCCTCCGCCAGCCAGCGTACCCCAGTCCCCGCACATGCCCAGGCCCTCCCAGCCACCTGCATGCGAGCCCTGTCCTACCCCGCGCCTGCGCGGGACCTGGGCCCTAAAGCAGTTGTCCAGACGACTGAAGACTCGCCCTCTCCTTAGGAAGGTTCTGGTTGTGATTGGTGGTCTCCGGGCTCGGTTTCCCTTTCTCCTGGTTAGCGCCGCCCGGGAGACAGTGCCTTTGCTACTCCTTCAGGCTTGTTGGCGGCATGGTACATTAATTTCCTGAAGTTGGCTTTTGGAACTTGGTGCTTGGGGCTGTAGCTCTGATGGGTCATCTCTGCAGCCCCCCAACTGCATTTCCTGGACCCCGATGGTAGGAGTAGCTTCCAGTTGAATGATCCCATCCACTGTCTCCCGCAGTGGACCCAGGCTGTCTATGTTCCTGTGTCTTTCCACCAAACTGAGCCCCAAGTGCTGGGACCTGGCTTGGTGACAGTGACTCTCCCACCAGACTGTGACCAATGCGGGCCGTGGCCAGGACTGATCCCTGTGTGTCCTTCACTAGCTTGTGACCCCTGAGGGCTGAGATCAAGGCCTCTGGTTCTTGTCACCTCCACCAGACTGTGACCAATGAGGACTGGGACCAGGACTTGTACATGTGTCCTTTACCACATTGTGACCCCCTGAGGGCTGAGTCTGTCACTAGTAACAGGAAATACAACTCTATGTAGCTGGCAGTGCATCCTGATGTTTCCCACGCGGAGCCTAGGGGCCTCTGTGTAGGTTCATTGGAGGCCTGGAAACCTGCCGGGTAAGAAAATGTTAGGATATATCACAGTAAAGCAAAGTTAGCGAGTTTATTAAAGCAGAAAACTGCGCTTGAAGAGTGTGTTAGGAGAGGAATGCACCTAGGTGCCCAGCAGAAGCTATGTATCTAATTTGGGGGTCTCAGGAAGCTACTTAATCTCTAAGTTTGTTTATTTGTTTAAATACAGGATCTTGCTATGCAGTTCTAGCTACCCTGGAACTTTCTATGTAGACCAGGCTAGCTAGGAACTCGTGGCAATCCTTCAGCGTCAGCCTCCAGAATGTTGATATTTCAGGCATGTGCTAACACATTGTTGTACCTAACTTTGAATATTAGGAAAAGTATGTGCTTGTGAACTTACTTTTTTAATCCACTGTCTTTGAAGACCAGATTTCAGTATAGTATATAGACTTGCAGGTGAAGAAGGTAGAGGAAACATGTTGATCAAAGGAATCCTCACACACATTTGACAAGGACATTGGACTTAAGTCCATTAGCCTGTTTTGACAGTTTTGGTTTTGCTGTTTCCCAGAAACAGGATATAGTTCTTTTACAGGTGGACTGGTTAAGTATGTCAAAATCCCTGGCATCATTACCAAGACAGTGAGGAGGACCTTTGCCTTGCTCAGGTCCACTTTATTTCCTAACTAGCTCTCCGGTCTCATCAGTCTCAAGCCAGGCCTATTTCTTATTGCTATGCCTCCCAGAGGCATGGGACAAGTCTTTATTATTTATGCAGATTCATATTTTAGTTATATTCTTTTTTGTTTCTTTTGTTTTTGTTTTTCGAGACAGGGTTTGTCTGTGTAGTTTTGGTGCCTGTCCTGGAACTTGCTCTGTAGACCAGGCTGGCCTTGAACTCATAGAGATTAAAGGCGTGTGCCACCACCACCCAGCCATTATATTCTTTCTTTTAAGATTAATTTTATTTTATACGTATGAGTATTTTGCCTGCATGCATGTATGTATCCACAGAAGACAGAAGAAGGTGTTGGATCCCCTGGAACTGGAGTTACAGATGGTTGTGAGCCACCATGTGGGTGCTGAGAATTGAACCCAGGTCCCCTATAAGAACAGCAAGTGCTCTAAACCACTGAGCCATCTCTCCAGTCTCAGTTATATTCTTCAAATGGTTCAAAATTAGGGTTTTTTTCTTTTTCTTTTTTTTTTCCTCTCTCTCCTTCCCCACCCCTCCCTCTGAGACAGGGTATCTCTATGTAGCCCTGGCTGACCTGGAACTCAATATGTAGGCCAGGCTAGCTTCAAACTCACAGAGATCCACCTGCCTTCAAGCACTGGGACTAAATGCCTGTGACACCAGGTCCAGCGTGTTTGGTCTGCTTTTAATACAGTCTTACAGTAATTCTGTGAAGTAATAGATCCAGTTCATTTACATTTCTTGTTGCAAACTATTTGGATTTGGTTTAATTATGTGCTTTCTGTTTGTGCAGGTTTTTCTGTTCCTTTTTTCTTCCTGTTTATCTCCAGGCAGAGAGTATCCCATAGAAACATGACCACCAATATGGGCCCCTTACACCCATACTGGCCCAGGCACCTGAGGCTGGACAACTTCGTGCCTAATGACATCCCAACCTGGCATATTCTGGTTGGCCTGTTCTCCGTCTCTGGGGTCCTAATTGTGAGCACATGGCTGTTGTCCCATCGAGCATCCGTTGTGCCCCTTGGGACTTGGCGTCGACTGGCCCTGTGCTGGTTTGCTGTGTGTGCGTTCATTCACCTTGTGATTGAGGGCTGGTTCTCTTTGTACCATGACATCCTTCTTGAAGACCAAGCCATCTTATCCCAGCTCTGTGAGTCCTGACTTCTTGTACTGTGGGAGGGAATTTTCCGGGTAGAGATGGGCTTTGATAGTTACCACCCCACCCTCAATGCATGCTTGCTTGCTTTATCTTTCTTTTTTTCTCCCTTCCTTCCTTCCTTCCTTCCTTCCTTCCTTCCTTCCTTCCTTCCTTCCTTCCTTCTTTTTTAAATTCTGTTAACTTCTTTTTAAAGCCTAAGCAGTTGTTATCTGTGCTGGGATTCTTTTTTTAATTTTTAAGATTTATTAATTTTGGGCTGGAGAGATGGCTCAGAGGTTAAGAGCGCTTACTGCCTTCCAGAGGACCCGAGTTCAATTCCCAGCAACCACATCAGGCATTTCACAAATGCCTATAACTAGCTTCAGGGGATCTGACACCTCTCTGGCTTCCAAGCACCTGTACACATGTGATACACACATGCACAAGTACACACACACCCCTAAATAAAAATAAATTAAAAAAAAATTTATTTTATGTGTATGAGTGTTTTGCCTACGTGTGTGTGTGTCTCTCTCTGTGTGTGTTTCTCTGTGTGCGTGTTTCTGTGTGTGTGTGTGTGTGTGTGTGTGTGTGTGTGCAGTGTACATGCCCATGGAGGCAGGAAAAAGACACCAGATCCCCTGAAACTGGAAATGGGAATGGCTGGGATTCTTTTAAATCCTTTTTTTTATTAATAATTTTAAATTTAATTTTATGTGCACGGGTGTTTTACCTACCAGTATGTCTGTACACTACATGTATGCAATACCTGCAAAGGCCAAAAGAGGGAATTGGGACCCCCCAGGACTGGAGTTAAAGAGGATTGGGAGCCACCATGTCTTCTGGAAGAGCAGTCAGTGCTCTTAATGCTGAACCATCTCTCCAGCCCAGAATTCACATGACGCTCATAGGCTTTTCATTTTGAGTCTCATGTAGACCTAGCTGGCTTGGAACTTGCTATGTAGATCAGGCTGGCCTTGAACTCACATAGATCAGCTGCTTCTGCTTCCCAAGTGCTTGCATTAAAGGGTATGATACCATACCCCACCCAGTTGGGGACACTTGTAAGCCTCCATGGAGACACTGAACCCAGGTCCTCCGCAAGAGCAGCAAGTGCTTTACTTTCTACTGAGTCGTCTCTCCACCCTCTCAACTTACTTGTTTTATTTATTTATTTATTTATTTATTTATTTATTTATTTATTTATTTATTCATTCATTCATTCATTCATTCATTTATTTATTCATTTATTTATTTTTATTTTTATGTGTATTGGTGTTTTGCCTGCATGCATGTCTGTGTGAGAGTGTCAGGTCCCCTGGAACTGGAGTTACAGACAGTTGTGAGCTACCACATGGGTGCTGGGAATTGAACCTGGGTCCTCTGGAAGAGCAGTCAGTGCTCTTAACTGCTGAGCGGTCTCTCCAGCCCCTACTTGTTTGTTTTGTGACAGATCTCACTGAATAGCTTTGGCTAGCTTGGAACTCTCTATGTAGACCAGGCTGGTCTTGAACCCACAGAAATTCTCCTGCCTCTGCCTCCCAAGTGCTGAGATTAAAGGTCTTTGCCACCAAACCCAGCCTGTTAACTTTTTGATTACACATATATTCACGAGTCAATATCAAACCATTTAAAGAAATATGCAGTGAAAAATCTACCTTCTGTCTACCATGTTTCTCCAAAACTCCAATAATTATTTCAGGAGCAAGGGGTAGCTCCATTGTAGAGCATGTGTGTAGCATGGACAAGACCCTGAGTTCCATCCCTAACACCAAAAAAGTTATATTTCTTTTCAGAGTTTATTTGTGTATAAGCTATACACATAAGCCTCAGTTTACTTGACTGTGAAAGGGGTTAACAGTAAATACCATACTTATATAAGGCACTTAGAACTGTGGCAAGCAGTAAGTGCTCTCTAGTGATTCATGTTTATTCTTTTTTGGGGGGCGTGTGTTGAGATAGGGTTTCTCTGTGTAGCAGCTCTAGCTGTCTTGGAACTCACTCTGTAGCCCAGCCTGGCCTCGAACTCACAGAGATCCGCCTGCTTCTGCTTCTGTAGTGCTGGGATTAAAGGTGTGCACCACCACTGCCTGGCAGCCATCTTCTGTTTTTTCCAGACGATGTCTCATGCAGTCTGTGCTGGCGTCTAAACAAACATCTGTAGTTAACGGATGAACTTGCACTTGTCTTCCTCCTGCCTCTATCTCTCAAGTGCTAGATTACAACCATGTACCATCACCCCTGACTCCCACACTATCATCTATGCCTCCTTTTAGACCATGTGCCTTGAGTACCATGCACTAATAGCACCATTGTTATGTATCAGTCTTTACACATGTTCTTCAAACACACAAACCTTAGAATCGAAACTGCTACCTCCATTGTACAGTTGAATAAACTGAGGCATAGGGATATTGTAAAGTTTGTTGTCATACAGTGATTATCACTCATATGAGTTCCTTTTCCTGACTTGGTTCTTCATGTATCTCTGTTTCCCTCAGGGAAAGAGTATTCCAAGGGAGACAGCCGATACATCCTGTAAGTATTTTGCCTCTGTCAGTGGAAATCTGTATTGGTTTGGGGCCGTGGTGAGTTGGCACTAACAAGTTGTTCTGTGGGCAGAGCACAATGATGCCAGTGTCCATCTTCTCTTGCAGTAATGATGGCTTCATCATCTCTATGGAGACTATCACAGCTTATCTCTGGGGACCACTCAGCCTGTGGGTAGTGATTGCCTTTCTCCGCCAGCAACCCTTCCGATTTGTCCTACAGCTTGTGGTCTCTGTGGGTAAGGAGAAAACCTATACTGGCACTACAAGGGTTAATGGGGAAATCTATAGATACAGGCACATCCCTGTGAGTGAGATCTCATAAGTATCCATTCAGGGGTGAGACATGCTGAATTATAAACTCTTGGGTATTCTGAAACATCCAAATCTCTTTCTGAGCCTGCCTCTCCAGCAGGAATGTACATTTCTCTTCTTTCTCCATCAGAGTCTCCTATGAAGGTTACTTGATATAGTCCATGTTGCCCAAAGTCCCTGGGTCCTCCAGGATCAGGACCTAAAGTGTTAGCTTTTTTTCATTTGCATATATGAGCTCTCTTTAGTCCTGAAATCCCAAGTTGTCATGAATTCTAGGATTCATTTATTTATTTATTTATTTATTTATTTATTTATTTATTTATATTTTGTTTTGGTTTTTCAAGACAGGGTTTCTCTGTGTAGTTTGAGTGCCTGTCCTGGATCTTGCTCTGTAGACCAGGCTGGCCTCGAACTCACAGAGATCTGCCTGGCTCTGCCTCCCGAGTGCTGGGATTAAAGGCGTGGGCCACCACTGCCTGGTGAATTCTAAGATTTTAAACTGCCTTCAATTCTAGATCTTTGAGGTCTCCTGAGTTGAATTCTCTATGCTCTTGCTGGGTGTAGAGGTACATACTTGTAATTCTAGCATTCAGAAGGCTGAGGCAAGAGGATTGTGAGTTTGAGGTCAACCTAGGCTATATACCAACACACACTCTCTCTCTCTCTCTCTCTCTCTCTCTCTCTCTCTCTCTCTCTCTCACACACACACACACACACACACACACACACACACACACACACACACGGGAGGGAGGGAGGGAGGGGAGGTTGAAGGGAAGAAAGTCTCCCAAACTCTGATTTCTGCAATTTGTACTTTGGTTATCTCAGATTTCCAGCTTAGGTTTCAGAATTTGGGTTGAGCTGAGTCCTTGAAGAATGACTTGGCAAATGCCATGGGAGAGAGTCTGACTTAGCTTCATTGTCCTCACAAGGGTTTTTTCTTCTCTTGCCTCCCACAGGCCAGATATACGGGGATGTGCTGTACTTCCTGACAGAGCATCGGGATGGATTCCAGCATGGGGAGCTAGGCCACCCCCTTTATTTCTGGTTTTACTTTGTTTTCTTGAATGGCATATGGCTGGTGGTACCTGGAGTCCTCGTGCTTGATTCCATAAAGCATCTCACTCATGCCCAGAGCATGCTGGACAGCAAGGCCAAGAAAAGTAAGAGCAAGCATAACTAAAGAGCAGTAGAGTGGGCCAGAACAGCACTGACGAGGCGCTCTGCCCACTTCCCAGAAGACTCAAGTCCTCCTTGCGGGTTGAAGGGTCACAACTTCCTGATGTGTCACACTCAGGCTGATGAGTGGGCACAGAAAGGGCCATAGTCAGGAAAGGTAGGGAATGTGTGGAGCTACTGCCAGGAACCATTGGGGAAAAGATGTGAGAGAAGGTTGGGGGGTGGGGTCCATGATGGTGGCAATTTTCAAAACTGGGAAATAAAATATCTTTAATTATAATACTGAGAGATATTTAATTCCTAATCCTTGTAATGTCATGTTACTAACCCCGCAGACCTCTCCCATCACTTAATCATCCCTAGGCCTCCATCATCACGTAGATATCCCATGTCTGGCCTTACAGACCCTTAACGCTTACTCCAAAGACTCCCATGATTCACCCTGTAGACCTAGAACCCACTACACAGACCTCCCTTCAAGATCACCCTGTCACTTATCCCATAAATCCTGCCAGTAACCCTGTAGTTCCCTTATGTTAGCTTGGGCTGCCGTAATAAAATGATATGGATTGAGCAGTAAACAGCAGAATGGAATTCTCGGTACTGGAGCTGGTCAGTCAAAGTGTCGGAAGGTTTGGCTTGGTTTTTTTTTTTTTTTTTTTGTTGTTGTTGTTGTTTTTCCTCTTTCCTAGCACTGAATTCTGTGTTCTCACATTTCCCCCGTGTGCTCAGCTTCTGCTGTATGTACTCTTAGGACACCATTCACATTGGATTAGGTCCCATTGTACCAGCCTCATAGCCTCATTTTTAACTTCATCACATCTTTTTTTTTTGTGTGGGGGGGATTGTTTTGTTTTTTCGAGACAGGGTTTCTCTGTGTAACTTTGGAGCCTGTTCTGGAACTCACTTGGTAGCCCAGGCTGGCCTCGAACTCACAGAGATCTGCCTGGCTCTGCCTCCTGAGTGCTGGGATTAAAGGTGTGCGCCACCACCACTCATCACATCTTTTAAAGACTCTATCTCCAAACTGGCCACTTTCTAAGGTTCTTAGAGTAACGACTTCAATATATGAACTTGAAGAGGACACAGTTCAGTCCATAACATTCCTACCCTCTGGGCTCCCTAAATCACATCCTTTTTTTTTTCAGTTTTCAATTTTTTTTTTTTTAAATTTAATGCCGAATGCTGTTTATTGAAGGAGGGAGGAGGTCTTAAATACAGGCTTACAGCACAATGGGAGAACCCCAGAGGGCAGAAGTTCGCTACCGATGTTTTACAATCTTCCATCTAAGCTGTTAACGCCCAATATGCAGGATACACAATCACATCCTTCTTGCATGCAGACTTTCTTTATTCCCATCCCTCATTCTCAAATCCTTCACTCATTCTGGAATTAACTTTTTCTGGGGTGAAGTTAGAGTGCTGGAGATCAAAGAGAATCCAGGGTCTTAAACGCAGCTCTATCCCTGAGACACATTTATCACTCATGATTTAACTTTGTTTTGGTTGGATGGTTGGTTTTTTGGTTTTTTTGTTTGTTTGGTCTTGTTTTGTTTTGTTTTTTTGAGACAGGGTTTCTCTGTGTAACAGCCCTGGCTGGTCTGGAACTCATACTAGACCAGGCTGGCCTCAAACTCACAGAGATCTGCTTGTCTCTGACTCCCAAGTGCTGAGATTAAAGGTGTGCACTGCTGCCACCACCTGGTGAGCTTTGTTTTTTTATTTATTTATTTTTGGTGTTTTGTTTTGTTTTTTTGAGTCATGGTCGCTTTATATAACCTAAGCTAGCCTGGAACTCACTATGTAGTTCAGGCTGGCAGCCTTTCAAATGCTAGCTATCATTGTAGGTTTGTGCCACCAAGTCTAGCTTTTTTGATTGATTGATTGATTGATTGATTGATTGATTGATTGATTGATTGATTTGGTGACAAGGAATCACTGTGTATTCCAGGCTAGTCTTACCATGAAGCCCAGGCTAAAGTTGAACTGGTAATCCTCCTGACCCCTCTGGCTCAGCCTCTCCCGTGGTAAGAGTACAGGCATGTGCTATCATGCCCAGCTCCTTGCATGGATTTTTTTAAAAATTTATGTTTATCTTATTGAGTTTGGCTGTTTTCTGTGCACCATCTGTGTAGCACCTGTGGAGGCCAAAAGGAGCATCAGATCCCCTGGGACTGGAGTTAGAGATGGTTGTGAGCCACCACATAGGTGCTAGAAGAGTAGCCAGTGCTCTTAACCCCTGAGCCAACTCTCCCCTGGCATGGATTTTTAATCCTAAGTCTCAACTAAATATAAGGATAAGACTTGAGGTATGACTTATCCTTAGGCAAGAACTCCTTACTTTGCTGTGAACCTGTAAAATCAGTTTTCTGTTTACAAAATGCAGTGGCAAAGTTGGGAAGAGGTGCAAGCCTTTAATCCTAGCACTTGAGAGGCAGAGGCCAACCTGGTCTACATCGAGAATTCCAAAACAGCCAGAGCTACATAGCGAGACCCTGCCTTGAAAAAAAAAAGTGCAGTGGCAGGAGAGGTAGATCCCATTCCACAATGGAGAACTTGAAAAGAGGAATAGGATCACAGAATCCAAGTAAGTTAAAATCCCATTTCAGTGCTAAATCCCCTTGGCTTGATGCTATGTCTTCCAGGTAGGGTCCTGCCTCTGAACCTGCTGGGGCCAAAACGTTACTCTTAACCCTGGGTGGCAGCTTGTCCCACTGAAACCAAGGAATGGCCTGCCTTTCATAACTAAGAGGCAGACAGTTCTTCTACTCCAATCACTCTTCTTTCACAACCTGAAAACCCTGCTGTCCTGTCCTGTAGAACTCCAGTGGGATGGCGTGCCTTTATTTTGCCCTGTCCTTGTCCCCCTTAGTCTCAGCTGGCAGTGTCTGCTGGTGTTACCATCCCTCTACTCCTGGATTCTGATAAGATGGCTGGTCAGATCAGTGAAATATAGCCAGCAGTGGTTTTTATAGATTGTCTAGCCATCTCTCCATGCCCATGATATTTCCTCTTTAACACTTTGCTTGGTTTTTGCAATATGAGACAGGCTGAAAATGTTCTAAGTCTCCTTGTTCCTTTCTTCCAAATACTTCTTTTTTGTTTGTGTTTTGTTTTTCGAGACAGTTTTCTCTGCATAGTCCTGGCTGTCCTGGAACTCACTCTGTAGATCAGGCTGGCCTTGAACTCAGATTTCTTAGTGCTGCCTCCCAAGTGCTGGGACTAAAGGTGTGTTCCACCAGCGCCCAGCTCAAGCACTTATTTTTTGGGGGGATTTTTTTTTGTTTTTGTTTTTCGAGACAGACTTTCTCTGTGTAGTTTTGGTGCCTGTCCTGGATCTCACTCTGTAGACCAGGCTGGCCTCGAACTCACAAAGATCCGCCTGCTTCTGCCTCCCGAGTGCTGGGATTAAAGGCGTGCGCCACCACCGCCTGGCCCACTTGTTTTTCAATTAATTGCTCTGTTCCCGATCATATTTTTCTGTTAAGAAGCAAGGAGAAACCAGGTTACAACACCTTTTCACTTTTTTTTCTTTTTTTTCTTCTTTCTTTTTGTTTGCTTGTTTTCTTTTCTTTTTCAGCTAAGTTCTCATGCTGTAGTCCAGGCTGGCCTGGAACTAATTATGTAGCCAGAATTGCTTAAAGCTCATGGCAATCCTCCTGCTTCCACCTCTTGTGTGGTGAGATTACAGGTATGAGCCACCCCTCACCCAGTAATCTTCAGTGCATTTCTTAGAAATCTCAACTGAAAATCCAAGTTTACCACTCCTGAGTTCTACTTTTAGCAGAATAAACTCAGTCCAGTTTCCATTTCCATGTGAGATCTCAACAGAAGCATCTAGAATGTCCATATTTTTTGTAATAATGAAAGGATAGGAAAAAGATATATTAAATGTGGTCACCTGGAGAAGAGAAGGAAGTAAAAGGGCCTGGGGACCCCAATTCTGTCTTTGGGGTGTTCTGGGTTTAAATGGAGGGGTGCAGGGATCAGGAGTTATGCATAACTAGGCAGTCCTGGGGGAGGGATAGTCCGGTTTGTCGTTATCCCCCTCCCAGTTCTGTATGGTGGTCCGGAGAAGTCAGTTATTGTCAATTCAGGGAAGCCACCTGGTTCTGTGAGCTGATTACGGCTGCTCCAGGCTACGGCCTGCTCCAGGCTACGGCCTTGCCATCATGGATAACTGCCCCCCCTGTGGGTATAGTCTGCTCAGCAGGCTTGCCTATTGCTCAGGAGTAGTTTAAGTCCCATGTTCTATGGATGTTTTTTGAGCCATCCCTGTTGAGTTCAGGTTGTGCCTTGCTTTGTGAAACAGTAGCTTTTCAGGCTGTCTTGCTTTGGGAGACTCCACATCAGAAGCAGCATTTGATAGCATTTTGAGTGTAATCCCAGAGGCAGGATGACTCTGCACCTTGGTGGACACATAAATAATACCATCTGTCCAGTGCCACCTACAGGACACAGACTGATGTTACTTATTTCTGAAAGAAAGCCCCTCTAAATTTACTCAAGTAAACCGGCCATATGAGCACATTAGTATACTTAAAATTGTGTCAGGAAAACCAGAACTAAACAATTATCAAACATTCCAGATCAAAGAAGGGATGTGGCATCCTCACCTGGACCACATAAGAAGGAAGACATTGAGATGCTGATGCCCCCTACTCCCCCACCCCCGCACCCTGTCAGCTGACCCCCTAGGATATGTGTCAAGGGACTGACAGGCAGAGAAATCGCGGCTATCCCAGGAGTTTCAGCTTGACTCGGTCACCGCTGTTGATGTGACCTGCTCTAGTTGCCATCACTTACTTGTCCCACCTGTCTGCCCACCTGGAATCTGTTCTGTACTTTGCTTGTATGAACGTCACAGTCTTTCATCCTGTCAGGACAGGACGACTCAACCCTGAGGCCCAACTGAATTCTGATTCTGTGACTTGACTCTACAGTGGGTCGGTCCTCCAACAGACAGCCATTAGGGTGGGTTACCTAATGCCTGAAGAAACTTGCCTTGCATTTCTGTCAGCCTCTTGAATGTCCATATTTTTACTGTCTTTTTTCTTTTTAGATTAGTTTTATTTTATTATTTTATGTGTATGGGCATTTTGCTTGCATTATGTCTGTGCACCAATATTCATGTAGGGCCCACTGAGGACAGAAGAGGGCATTGGATCCTCTGGAACTGGAGTTAGAGACAGTTGTGAACTGTCCTGTGGGTGCTGGGAATTGAACCTGGATTGCCTGAAAGAGCAGCCAGTATTCTTAACCGCTGAGCCATCTCTCCACCCCCAACCAACAGTCTCTTAAGGCAGTTATCTTAGTCTGCCTGGGCTGCTATAACAAAATACTCTGTAAACTGGGTGTCTTATAAACAACAGAAACTTCTTTAGCACAGTTCTAGAAGCTAGTCCTAACAGATTGATCATCTAGTGAGGGCCACTTTTCACTTTTTCACTGTGTCCTTACATAGTTGAAGGTTTAGAACTCTGGTGTCTCTCTCTCTCTCTCCTCTCTCTCTCTCTCCTCTCTCTCTCCTCTCTCTCTCTCTCTCTCCTCTCTCTCTCTCTCTCCTCTCTCTCTCTCTCTCTCCTCTCTCTCTCCTCCCTCTCTCTCCTCTCTCCTCTCTCTCTCTCTCCTCCCTCTCTCTCTCTCTTCGAGACAGGGTTTCTCTGTTTAACAGTTTTGGCTGTCCTCAAACTATCTCTGTAGACCAAGCTGGCCTCGAACTCACAGAGATCCACCTGTCTCTGCCTCTCGAGTGCTGGGATTAAAGGCGTGCGCCACCACCGCCCAGTTGCTCTGGTCTCTTATTTGGCCACTAAATCCTATATCCACCTCCTAATATTGTCAGACTGAAGATTAGGTTTCAGTATAGTAATGGGGTGACACAATGTTGAGACTATAAAAATCAAGGCTTTTTAAAGCTTGTACCTCAAAACTCTTCCTCCACCCATTACCCAGTTACAAAACTACCTCCACATCTTTAGATGTTATTTACAGTAGCATCCATCCTACTCAATATCAAGTCTGTACTAACAATATGCCATAGATCAAGAGGCTGTGGGGAGGACCTGAGCTTGTTTCCCAGCACCCACTTGGAGCAGCTCACAGTTGCCTGTAACTCCAGCTCCAGGGAGATCTCATGTCGCTGGTCTATATGGGCACTGCACTCATGTACACACGTAATTAAAAATAAATAAGTATTTTTTAAAAAAGAGGCTGTGGGATGGGGGTGTAGACAGTTGTTCATATAACTGAGACTGACCTTGAACTCCTGATCTCTTGCCTCTATTTCTTAAGTACTGGGGTTACAAGTGTTGTGTCTGGCTTCCGTATGGTTAAGACAACAGGAATTTCCTAAGTCTGGTGGGGTAAGTTGATAGGCCAAGGCAAGAGAATCTCAAGTTCAAGACTAGTCTTGGTAACTTGATGAGACCCTGTCTGAAAAAGTCAAAAGAGAGCCAGGCATGTCCTACCACTCAGGAGGCAGAGGCAAGCAGATCTTTGGGTTTTGAGGCCAGCCTGATCTACATAGTGAGTTCCAGAACAGCCACGGCTTTATGGAAGGACCCTGTCTCCCCAAACTAAAAACCAAAACAAAACAAAACAAAAACAAACAAACAAAAAAACCAAGAGGGCTGGGGATACAAATCCATGGTGGATTACAAATCCACAGTAGATTACAAATCCATGGTAGATTACTTAGCTAGTTTGTGCAAGGTCCTCTGTTTATTCCACAGTACAACAAGCAAGCAAAAGCCATATCTTCTCAGCTCTGGAGGCTGAAAGTTCACATTTATTTTGTCAGATTTGATTGTCGTGAGGCTGCTCTCCTTGACTTGCAGGTGACTATGACTCACTGTATCTTCATAGGGTCTCGCCTCTTTGTAAACCATGACCGTGTCCTAATTGCTTCTTATCAGGACACCAGCCAGGTTTTCATTAGAGCTCAACCTACCGGCCTCATTTTAACTTAATCATCTCTTTAAAGGCCCTACCTCCAAATATAGCCACGATATAAGTTACAAGGAATGAGAACTTCAACATGAATGTTTTTGGACCTGCATTACCCGGATTACTCATCCTATATATCCCCCAGTACTCCTACATAGAGCCAAAGAAATGCCCAATACTCACTGTAAAACCCCACCACAAAGTGTGAAGATCCCCAATCTCTAGCTCTACAGACATCACTCACTCATAGACCTCATCACACCCCCGTGGGCCCCATCACTAACTACGTAATTTATATCCCTCCACAGACTCCCCACCATTCACCTCACAGACCTTTCCCTGAATCATTTAGCTCCCTGGCCCCTAATAACTCATTCCACAGACTCACCCATCATGAACCCGACAAAACTCTCATTCCATAGGGCTTTCCATTCACCCCACAGATACCTTATCATCATTCACTCAGCTGCACCATTATTCCCCGAGCCCTAATCTCTCACAACATAATACCCCACCACTCACCTTACAGGCCAGCACAACAGTCTCTGCAGATCCCTATTACTCTAACAGCCCATGTCACCTGACAGCACCTCATCAGTCACCTACAGATCCCTGACCACTCACTCTAAAAACCAACTACAGCCCCCTACAGACTCATTCATTATTTGCCCCATAGGCTCCATCATTAACCCTGTCCCTTACCTCTTAATGCCTTACCATTATTCACTGCAAAGACTTTCCACCAATGAACTTGCCCATCACTGTCCCACAAGTCCTCATCACTTACTTTCGGTCTCTTGATCACATCTTTTTTTTTTTTTTTTTTTTTTTTTTGGTTTTTCGAGACAGGGTTTCTCTGTGTAGCTTTGCGCCTTTCCTGGAGCTCACTTGGTAGCCCAGGCTGGCCTCGAACTCACAGAGATCCACCTGGCTCTGCCTCCCGAGTGCTGGGATTAAAGGCGTGCGCCACCAACGCCCGGCTCTTGATCACATCTTACACACGCCTCTTGTGTTCTTGACCCTACAGACCCTTGTTATGCCCTGTCTGCATAAAGCCGGACTTCAGGCTTTCACTGTACAGTCGGGGAAACGTCTTTTTGAGTAAGTGGCATTTCAAGAGGAAACAGGTATGGCAGCAACAAGAACCCCACCAGCAGTCAAGAAATGTCTGGCCAGGCAAATGTTAAGCCCAAAGTCCTGCACAATCTCACTTCAGTTCTTCCATTTCATATGCTGCTGCCACTCAGTCCCTTGCACAATTTAAAGACATGCTGACTTGTCTCTGCCTCCCACCCTAGGCACAGCCTCAATTTCTGACCACTGTACTACCTACTCTTTGTGGTACTTTGCCTTCTGACCTTGAACTTGTTTCTCCACAGCCTTTAATACTAACACTCACTTCTCACTGGTGAGTGATACGTAAATTACTATTAGTAACATCTACCTCATTGAGTTTTGAATACAGGTAAAATGAATTGATATATGAAGTCTGCCTAGCATAAATACTTTGTATTTGTTGACTAGAAGAATGAATAAACAAAGGAAAGGGAAGATTCTCCCCACAACAGTAACAAGGGCCTCCTGTTTTATCTCCTTGCTTCCAGTATCTTTCTAAGTCCTCTGCACACTGGAGACATCTTACCCTGTCAAAAGGGTGCACCAATGCTGGCTTTCAGTGCTAATAGGTTGGTCATTCCACTCTAATATAACTGACATGAGAGGCAGACTGTCAAATTCTTTCCCAGCAGAAAAATCCAGTAGTCATCTGGGCATGGTGGCGCACGCCTTTAATCCCAGCACTCGGGAGGCAGAGGCAGGCGGATCTCTGTGAGTTCAAGGCCAGCCTAGTCTACAGAGGGAGTTCCAGGACAGGCTCCAAAGCTACAGAGAAACCCTGTTTAAAAAACCAGAGAGAGAGAGCAAAGGAGAGAGAGGGGGAGAGAGAGGGAAGAAAAATCCAGTAGTACATGTAGAGCAGGAGAGACATACTAATAACTAGCTGGTTTCTGAAGAAAAGTCCCTGTTATTTATAGCTTCTGAAAAGTGGGATATATTTTGAATGTATAATACCAAGGCAACACATTATTTTAAAGTATACCAAATTGAAATTGCAAACTTGTCTAGAGAAGTTAACCGGGAATATAAATCAGAATCAGTGATAGAGTGATGGCTAGCATGCACAAAGCCCTCAGTCTGATCTCTAGCAACCCATGAAGCCAGGCATGGTTCATGGAACACAACCTGTAATCCTAACACGCAGGATCAGAAGCTCAAGGTTTTCTCCAGCTACAGGGCAAGTTCAAGGCCAGCCTGGACTACAAGAGACCAGCTTAAAAAAAAAAAGTTAAGGCCCCATGAGACGGCTCCATGGGTAAAAGTGCTTGCTGCCAGGCCTGATGACCTGAGTTTGATCCACAGTATCGACACTGTGGAAGGAGAGAACTGGCTCCTGAAAGTTGGTCTCTGACTCTCTCATGCATGCTGTGGCACATGCACACACACAATAAAGTGTAATACAATTGTTTAACTTTTCTACTGCACACAGGGCTACACACCTTTAATCTCAGCACTCAGGAGGTAAGAGACAGGTATCCAGGCCAGTTTGGTCTACATGGAGAGTCTCAGGATAGCCAGGGCTACACAGTGAGAACCTATCTCATTTTTTTTTTCTCAAAAGAGCCTAAAATGCCAGGAGGTGGTGGCACACGCCTTTAATCCCAACACTTGGGAGTCAGGGACTGGTGGATCTCTGAGTTCCAGGCCAGCCTGGTCTACAGAGTGAGTTCCAGGACAGCCAGGGCTACACAGAGAAACCCTGCCTCGAAAAACCAAGGAAGCAAAGTGCCTAAGATGTGTTTAACCATCTAACCCATATTTAATAGACACATATTTTATTGTGATTGCACTGCTGTGGGTCTCCTGTATGCTAGACATATGCTCTACCAATGAGGTAAACTCCAGACAGACAGTTCATAACAGGGCTAACCTCAACAAGTTGTAAGGATTAAATCAAATAAAGACAATGTAGGGCCAGCAATTTCAGGATGGAGTGTGAAGGATCAGGACAGCCTGGGCTACATTAAAATGTCTCAAAAATGAAATAAAACCTGGGGAAAAAAAACTTTTAGAGAAAAGTAGGACCTCCAGAAAGCATAATATGTCTACTTTGGTAAATTACTTAATGAAGTATAGCAAGAGTTCAGAGTGTGTAAAACTATGTACAATTCCTTGAGTTTTTGTTTTGTTTTCAAGACAGGATTTCTCTGTGTAGCCCTGGCTGGCCTTGACCTCGGATTTGCCTGCCTCTGCCTCCCGTGTGCTTGTATTAAAGGCATGCCAGTTCCTTGAATTTAAGTGTAAATTATTTATTAAGAGATTTTGGGCCAGGTGGTGGTGGCGCACGCCTTTAATTCCAGCAGTCAGGGGGCAGAAGCAGGCGGATTTCTGTGAGTTTGAGGCCAGCCTGGTCTACAGAACTAGTTCCAGGACACCTAGGGCTACACAGCGAAACCCTGTATGGAAAAACAACCCTCCCCCCAAAAAAAAAAAAAGAGAAAGAGAGATTTTGGAAGGTGGGCATGGGGAAGGCGGTTCACATCTGTAAGCCCTTGGAAATCTGAGGTTAAAACAAAACACCCTGAAGTTCGAATTAACCAGGTAAAATTAGCGGGATTCTGTAAAAACAAACAGAAAAACTAAATACAAAAATCTTCGAAGAATTTTTTTTGCCCCTTCAGGGGATTCATTTGAAGGGAAGTATTTGAAACCGATGACATCATCTGTCACCCGAGGCACGTGGCTATTCCGACCGGGTCCTGGAACGTTGATGTCACCACGCTGTGGCTTCCTCCCCGCCCTCTTCTCTTTCTTGAACCCGTCGTCAGTTTAACACGCCAGTTCATGAATCCGGAAGTAGACTGCCAAAACAACCGCGCCACGGGACCAGGACAGGCGGGACCTAAGCGGGCACTCGCACATAGGCAATAAAAAGCAAAATCCATGTCTTTAGGGGGCGGGGTTCCTGGCACGAGCACTCTAGGCGCATGCTCAGAGGCGACCTCCAGGCCAGGTGGGAGGGGCAGGGTCGCAGGGTCCCCTGTGCGCCTGCGCAAGGTGGGGCCGCGGGCGCCCGCACTGTGTAGAGTGTTCGTTAGGGTAGGGGGCAACTGTCCGCTGTCACCAGGACAGCTAGGACAGTAGTGGCGGGATGGCAACGACCTCCCCGGCCTCGGACATGGCAGGCTCTGCAGCGCCCCCACCCGTCGGGGGTGCCCAGGCGGCAGCGGCGGCTGAGGAGGAGGAGCGAGAGGTGGTACGGGTCCGAGTCAAGGTGAGGCTGGCGGCTGGTGGGCCAGCCTGCCCGGGCACCCCATGGACGAAAAGATGGTGGCTGTCATAGGACAGAGGGCAGGACCTGAAATTTGGGGCGTTACTTGGAGACGGGCCGAGGTTTGAGAGCAGAATGATGGGAGAATGAAGACATGGGTCTTGGGGACATATCCTTGGGTGTATAATGAAATAGAGGGGAAGGGGGCTGATGGAGTGGAGGGATGGAGCCTGCGGGTAGAGAGATAGGTTGTAGGGTTAGAGGAGGAGCCTCTGGAGTCCAGAGGAACGAGGGAGGTGCTGTTGCTGTCAGAAGGGGGAGTCCTAAAGTCAGTCAACATTTGGGAGAGTGAATGTCCCCACCCCTGAGCCCACGTGCTTGTGGGAGGGGGGACAAAAACAGTTAAATGATGTTTTGGACACCAGTGAGTGTCATGAGAAAATAATAGGAAAGGTTAGGATCTTTACCCAAAGTCGTATGGGAAAATCCCCCAATGAGGATTGAAGTCACAGAGACCCGAATAAAGAGTCAGCTATGTGCATTTAAGGTGGGAGAAGAGTTCTAGGTAGAAGGAACAGCGAGAGTAAAGGCTGGGAGGTGGAGATGAGCTTGGTATGTTCCTGCAGGTTCCCATAATGGTGGAGAAGGAAGACTGAGGGTAAAAGTGGTAGGACAATCGGAGAGAGGAGGGCAGGTGGACAGCCTGTGATGCATAGTCTGAGGAAGGAACTTGTTGCAATAATTCGAGCAAGCTCAGACTGGAGTGGTGGCATTGGCAGTGATGAAAAGGTCAACAGATCACTTCAGTGTAATAGCACTCTAAGGCAAAGATTTAGTGAGTGAGCCAGATGAAGTGGGAAGGATGTTCAGACCAAGGGTGATCAGCAGACAGAAACAATTGGAGGAAGGATGTAGTCAAGGTAACTCCCAACGGTTTGATACTACTAGAACATAAAGTTCAAAATAAATCTGAGTGGAGAGAGGGCTAGCTTGGGACCCTCGGTTTACTGTTGAAAAGATTTAAGCGTTGGAGTGTTACAGGTAGATTTGCTTGATTGATTGCAGTATGGAGGACCGATTTTATTGTGGTCAGACTGGACATGGTGATTCTGGCAACCATATTTAAGGGAATCTAGAAAGATTAGACATCTGGACTATTGCAGTAGCCTTCGTTCCTGCTTGTCTGTTTTGCAGAGCAGACATATGGACTCTGTAAAATTCTAAGGACATCCATTCTTTCTTTACCCAGAAGCTGCCTGTGCCTTCCCCTCACAGAGAACAAAAGCCAAGAGCATCCCATCTAAATCTTGGTCCCTGCCACCTCTTTGACCTTGCCTTCTACTGCTCTGTACCTCACCCACTCTTCCGAATGGGAATGATGATGTGGCCCCTCATGGCCTACCCCTTGTCTTTCTCCAGAAATGTGAGAGCTTCTTGTCACCTGAGTTCCGCTCTTTTGCTGTGGATCCTCAGATCACCTCACTGGACGTGTTGCAGCACATCCTCATCCGAGCCTTTGACTTGAATGGGTGAGTGGGAGGATGGAGCAGGCCATTCATCTCAACAGCATCTGCCTGGCATTTGTGCTTTGGTTTGGTTGTCCATTTGTTTTTCTTCAAATAATTCCACAGTGAATAGATGTATCTTGCTTGGAGTATTTGGGAAATGTCATAAGATAAACTAGCAGAAGTACTTTGGGCTACAGGGTGTATGTTTTTCAAACTTTCAACAAATGTTTCCAAAAATGCTCTCCAGACAAGTTTTACCAATACAGCCTCAGCAGCAGCATAGAAAATATTTTGCTGGATGTGGTGATCCACACCTTTAGTCCTAGCACTCTGGAGGCAAAGACAGGCAGATCTCTGACAGTTTAAGGCCAGCCTACTCTACATGGTGAGTTCCAAGATAGCTAGGGATACACAAACCTTCTTTCAAAAAAACAAAATAAAAGGTTTGTTTCACCAAGCATGGTGATGCATAATTGTGATCTCAGTACTCTGGAGACTGAGACAGGAGGTGCAAGGCTACCCTAGGCTACATAATGAAACTGTCTCAAAAGGAAGAAAGAATATAATAAACTTGTTAGGTTCTCACAAACAGTGCTTTCTATAAGACAGTGCAAAATTTGTCAATCTGATAGCTGAGAGTTGATATCTCTTGGGGGCAG
>CABHPR010120842.1:29546-42498 GCA_902168415.1 Peromyscus melanophrys | reverse complement strand
TTTTATATCTATTTTTAACTACTCTAAAATGCTTCTTCTCGAAAAAGAGAATATCTTCTCTTTATACAACTTTATTTAGCATAAATTTAGATCTATAAATGTAATAAAGCATGGAAAAATATTACCTCCAATTCTAATGTTTCATAATCCTGACTTGGATCTTTTATATTGACTGAACTTGTTTTCATTATCACAAAAGTATTGAGGATATTTTCAAACCCTTCACTAGCTCAGGCAATGTTTTCCTAGTGAAGTTCTCAAAAATCAGTGTGTCAGATGCACACATACAGACACACACACAAATACACAACACATGTATGTGCAAATGCAAACATCCACATGTGCACATATCACATACATAAACACACAGATACACACAAGCACACACAAAAATACACACATAGAAAAGAACACATATATACATAAAGGAAATGCTCACTCTCATGGATGGCTTTCACACATAGAAGGATCTGTAGGTTTCTGAAGCAGTATATCTGCTGAGACCCCACTCTACTGCAAAATGAGCTAGCATGCAAATCTTGAGAGGCAGGAACTGTCAATAAACTCATACCTGGCCCTGTGATGCATTTTGATTGATTCATGCTTCCAAGATGACTAAGGTAATGGGGATTGACTTTTGTTTTGATGAATTTCATTCTATTTGTATTGGAAATTTAAATGTATTTAGACTTACGCTTTAAAGAGGACATGAATCTCCTTGAAAATGGATTTTGACATTGTCACAAGCAATTTTGTCTTCTTTTTATAGTTTTTATGTTTTTGTGCATTTGAGATGACGTTTTCCCTTACCGAGAGTACATCTGAGATAGAAACTCAAATGTTAGCTAACTTGATATGTAAATGTTCACGTTCTCAATTTGGGAAAGACTCATTTACTGGGTTAAACAAATCCAAATTCTAACTGTCAATGCATTAACTTTTTCAAAGAATAAAATGCCAACTGGAACACTCCTTGGAAACATGCCAGGTATAAAACTATAGTCAAATGATAACTATAAGGCCTATGTAAATTTTTGAAGTGATTACAGGAATCTACTAAGCCTAATGTTTTTTGTTTTGTTTTGTTTTCTCACATGGATATCCTGGTCTGCTTTTAAAACATGGTTGTGTGCAAAGTTATATGAGTAAGCAGATAAGCGAACTTGCCACCAAATCTGAAGACCTTAGTTCATCTTGTCCTGGTGCCCTGGAACGGACGGCAAGAACTGACTCACATATTTTTCATGTATCTCCCACATATGCCCAAATCAACACTAAATTAATAAACAAACAAATAAGGGCTAATTTAAAAAATTGGTTATAAAGTATGAATATTTCTTTAATGTCTTCACATGTAGAATAGAGAATTTCTTTTATTTCACAAAATGGGATTAGGTTCTTGTTTAATGACTGATTCCTTATCCTGTCTCACATACTGCACATGAAGCTTTCACAGGAAAATATGCTTCCTTTCTGCAACAGAAACACAGTTCAGAGCTTTGCTAAACATGTTTGCTGAAATTATGTAACATAAAAAGCAATAATATAAAATGAAGATTTAATTAATTTTGAATCCTACTACTGGTTTTTGGAAAATCACATATACATTGTGAATATAATATATGTATATATATATATATATATATATATATGTTTTAGTGCTAAATAATTTCACACTGTGTACTATGAGGTACAAGTCTGTTCATGTAAATTAAAGCATAACTTGAGCTAATTCCTGTTCCCACCAATATTCCCAGGAGTAGTTTAACATTGTCTGCACATACTTTTATGATAATATTTTCCAAATGCCAAAGAATATATCAAATCCTCTTCACAGATACTATTATACAATCTTGGTAATAAAACAGTAAGTAATAATAGTATCCTATTTTAAAGAAGTAATGAATATTTATTTATTTATTTATTTATTTATTTATTTATTTATTTATTTATTTATTTTTTGGTTTTTTGAGACAGGGTTTCTCTGTGTAGCTTTGCACCTTTCCTGGAACTCACTTGGTAGCCCAGGCTGGCCTCAAACTCACAGAGATCTGCCTGGCTCTGCCTCCCGAGTGCTGGGATTAAAGGCGTGAGCCACCACCGCCCGGCTCAGTAATGAATATTTATATCCTTAAGCATTTATATCTCACATTACACATAATTATGAAGCTTGTCAGAAGGAAGCCCCTGCCTTATATGAACAAGCAACTGCTCAGTCCAAGACAATTACTCCATGAGATGAAATTTAACATGTCTAACCATGACCAAAGCTCCGTGTATAAAGCCATTTTCCTTCCCTTTTGCAATGCCCATAAAAGTCTTCACAATTGCAACACGTTTGCTTTCTTTTTATCAATATTTCAGTCTACACACCAGCACACTGAAATGTGACAATGAGCCAGTATTTTGAGAGGCATTTCTCCATTTTTAACATATTTAACTTTTAGAGCAGTTTAAAGT
Source organism: Peromyscus melanophrys (assembly GCA_902168415.1). Classification (NCBI taxonomy): domain Eukaryota; kingdom Metazoa; phylum Chordata; class Mammalia; order Rodentia; family Cricetidae; genus Peromyscus; species Peromyscus melanophrys. Next base: position 40,038 of record CABHPR010120842.1, on the reverse strand, counting down.
CATGGGAGAAAGTTGTGGAAATAGTGCAGGGATCTCCTACCAAGCCCCATGCACCCACCAGTTCCCTCTCCTTAACATCTTGTGTTGCCCACTGTATGCATTTGTAATGACTAAAAAACCAAATCCATTTTCTACTTTTAAGTAGAATGAATGGCTGATTCAGATTACATGGTGTCCTTTGATAAATGTTTCTAAAAGATACTTATCTATAGAATTTCATTTATTTTTTCAAAAAAAAAGTAAGCATGTGCTTTTGGTTATTAATTCTCAGCAACTTCCTGAGTGCTTTTTATATGGAAAGATGTTTAAATCATATCCATCATATGAACAGTTTTGCAAATGCAAGGCTAAACAGTGTCTATCACTGCATAGGTGGAGTTCTTCGAGCATCTCTCCGTGGTCCATTTTTTGCTCATGTAACAGAATACCAAAGAGTGAGCAACTAATGAAGACTAGCCTTTACTTACTGCTGCAGCTGGGGAAGGCCAAATTCAGGCAGCAACATTTTGCCTGATGGGGTTCTTCCTGCTATATCTGCAGCAAACCATAAAAGATGGGAAAGTAGAATCAGCTAACTAAACATGGCATGTTTATAAGGGTATTCAGGCAATGAATAAAAATGGTGCCTTCGTGGCCTAGCTGTCCCTCAAGGGCAACATCTATTAATACCAAATCAACAATACCTGACTATTTTGGGAACACACACATCCTATTGTGCATCATAGGGTAGCAAGTTCCCAAAAATTGAACCATCCTAATCTGGTGGCAAGCCTTAAGACCAGGAAGTACACAAAATTTACAAAGTTTAGGATTAGGCAACTCACAAAGTATCAGGAATTTCCTGAAACTTAGAATTACAGGGTACTTCTGCAAGGCTATATAAGCAATAACAATCTGGAGAAAGATGATTTTGACCAACCAAGCTTTCTGAGATTCATGCTTGCTCCAGAGATGTAGCTTTCATGAGTATCTACCCATGATAGGGTGGGGTAATTGGTCACCCAGTTGCATATTTCTATAAGTAGCCCTTCACCTATACTCCTGGAAGTAGTGCCAGTAAGCTCATTGGTTCACTAAGCTGCCATTGGGTGGAATCATTACTTTGGTCTGTTGTCAGTGACCCAGCTGGTGTGAAGTGGCATTTGTTCACACTTCTCCAGGCAAAGCCACACAATACCACCCAAAGCTAACTTGCTATTATTAAGCAGCCAAATGTATGAGGATGAACTCAAATGCCTAAGAGAGGACCATGTTTATGGATTATAAAGATGAATAAGAAGCATCTCTCAAAGTAAATACACATGATATAAATATTGCTCTTTGGAAGACACATTCTTTGGCTGTGAACTTGGTTCATATTAACAAAGTTTCATTTAAGATTCATCTTGATGTTTCAATTTTCGTATTTTTTAACTAAATTTTCACTACCTCAAAAACATGCAACTCAGTTACTCACTCTATGCACCTAATTATTGGCCCTATGAGTGCTGGTAGACTGGGAAAAGAAATAAAACAGAGAAGGAGGAAAATAAGAAAGACAGATTCTACTCTAAATATTCCAATATATCAATTCTGAATTATTCGTAACTTGTAAAGCTGTAGTATATTTGTAAATACATTCATTTCCTAAGGATTTAGTGGAATTATAAAGGCAAAACTGAACGACTGCAGAGAGATTAGCACTTGCACGCAGAAACCGTGCTTGCCTTAGAACCCATGCTGTCCATCTGCAAAATGAGTCAGGCAGGAACAGTCACACTCAGAGATCTACTGATACAGCAAGACCATAGGTATGCACTGACAGAAATGAGCTTCTGTTCCTCCTGGCTGTAACAAGAGCTATGTTACAAAGTGAAGCTGATTAATATTACATTCTAGCCATTAACAGTATAGCTTCCTTTATTCTACAATAACACAACTTTCATCATGCCTTTAAGCTCAACATTAGCACATATAAATACATATTACTGAATATGATTACCATCAAATTTAAAATCCACTTGGAATTTCAAATCTAAATTTAATAATGTGTATCTTCTCTCACAATAAACGATTCAGAAAGAAATAATCTTACTTGAAATGTTATTTGAATCACATGCTCTCTGTTAGGACTGTTATAACACCCAATAAAAATAATAATTCTGCCTATGGACTGCATTCATCAGGGCAAAATAGCTATTTAAGGGATCAAACAGAAAAGCTTTGTAGCATATTGGTTATGTTGATAACCACTTAGCAAATGTATCATACTTGAGCATATAAGGACATTTATTTACTAAAACATATCCAAAAATTTAGCTCATGTCTCACTATATTTTATTCTGTGCATCATCACCTAAATGATATTGGGGTAAGTTGCTCATTGATTCTTCCATTTTTAATATATTTTTAGTTAAAACATAATTAAATCACTCCTTCTCTCCCGTTCCTCCCTCTAATCTCCCATGTACCACCTCACTCACTCTTTCAAACTGATGGTCTGTTTCTCTTTGGTTATTATTATTACACACACACACACACACACTTGAATGCTGAGTTCATTTCTGCTGCTTGTGTGTATATGGTTTCAGGACAGTCCAGTTTGATTGGACAAACAATTAGGGGCTCATCCCTTACAGAGGCTAACTCTCCCTCTCTCAACAGTCATTAGCTGCTTGTAATTCTTTATCTATTTGGGGAGTTCTGGGCAGTTTTCCCCAGACAGCGTTAGCATGTCCAGTGATAAGCCATTATTCAGCTCTTGTTTTTGTAGCCATTTTTAGGAGACAATCTCACAGCAGACTTTCTGGTCCTCTGGCTTTCACTCACTGATCTAATTTCCTCATACAATAAAGCACAAAATTAGAATAAACTTGAGTTCACATCCTTTTGGAAAATATGATATTTAAATACACCAATATTTTTGACTAATTCTTCAATGTCTTTTACAGAGTTATCAAAAAATAAATGATTCAACTAGGAGTCACCACAGGGTAGCAAAGGTTTTGCTAATGGACACAATGAAATGGCCTTCAATATTTACAAACTGGATGCTGTGTTTAAAAGGAAACCTGTCTTGGATAGTGACTTGATTTTAAGAATTCCCACCTAATTTCTTTTTTCCCTGCAGATACATTACATTCCTATCTTATAGAAACATGCTTGAAAGGGTTTTTTAATGATTTATATGAAAATATTTATGTATTTTCCCTAAAAGATTTTTAGCACAATTCAACAACAATTCTGGTAGAAACATAAGCTCAGCGTTTTTGTAGAAAAACACATTGCCAGATTTCAGATCATGTAATTATTGCTAATTGTCTTAGTTAGGGTTACTATTACTGTGATATAACACCATGAGCAAAGCCAGTTGGGGAGGAAAGGGTTTATTTGGCTTTTGCTTCCACAGCACTGTTCATCAGTGAGGTAAGTCAAGACAGGAACTCTATAGGTCAGGAACCTGGAAGCAGGAGCTGAAGAGGCCATGGAGGGGTGCTATTTACTGGCTTGCTACTCATGGATTCCTCAGTCTGCTTTCTTATAGAACCCAGAACCACCAGTCCAGGGATCGCACCACCCACATGGGCTGGGTCCTCCCGCATTGATCACTAATTAAGAAAATACCCTACCGGGCTAGCCTACAGCCTGACCTTATGGGCCATTTTTCAGTTGTGCCTCCCTCCTCTCCAATTATTCTAGCTTGTGTCAAGTTAACATAACATTCATCAGCACAGTACTGGTTCATGAGTTTATAGTTAGCTATTCTCAAAGTTCAAGCAGAGTCAAACATCTGAGGACAAGTTCTTTCTAGTCATTCAAATGTTTAAAATTTAGTATTTTATTTCATGCTAAGCTTTGCTTACCATGCTTACACAGGTGAGGAGCAAAGCCTGTGCATGCTTACACACTGCACACTCTGTCTTCAAAGTGCTGGAGAGCAACATGCTTCAGATTCTGAATAACTTTAGTTCTTAGAATATGTACATAGACAAAATTGGCCAGTAACCACTCATTCCGAAGTTCCATTTAGAACTGAAGGAATTCAGATTTTTATTTTCTGACTGGGTGTCTTGAACTATATTTAAAAAGACATGAAAGAAAAACACAATTGATTACATGATTAAAAATGGTATGAACACTACCTAAGGACTCGGTTTTTTGTCAGTATCATGCTGCCCTATTGCCTTTCAGCTATACATTGGTATTTCTTCCCTATTGACAGAATGCTACCCCCTGCCAGTCTTTAATGTACTTTATCTCCTAGGCTTTCAAATATGCTGCAGGTCACAGAAATACTTCTTTCCCTGAGTATATGTATTTAATCCTTATGATCGATGACTAGTATTACACATAATTTTTTTCAAAAGGTAAATTTGAATTCTTCAAATAGATAGCAGATGTTTACCCTTCTTTTAACATGATACTAAGTGATACAGTGTCCCTGAGAATCGGCACTGGAAGCATCTCAGGGTGAAGCAGGAGATGGCACGTTACATCATTCAGCCTGCACTTCAGAGCACGTTGGGCTTCCCGGAAGGTCTCTGCTCCCTTATACTCTCTTTCTTCTAGGATCTAACTCTCACCATGACTATCTCACCCAAACCCCATTTATCCTTCCTGTGAAAGCTCAGATATCCACCACGACATCACCAATTTTGCTAGCTCCTCCCAGGGTCCAATGACATTTCTTCATTAACACTTGTTTTAAATGATAAGTACACCTTAAGCTCTTTGCTAGTTGACATGTGTTTGGTAAAATAAGCCTTCAATAAGTATTTGCTAGAAGTCAAGTTGAATGTGTAGCAAAAGTGAAAGTATTGAAGCATGAGAGCTTTGTTAGCCGTTAATGAAATTGGATTTTCTGATGAAGATAATGGGGATATTGACTTTTACATAGGTCCAGGATTAAGATCACTTTAGCATGTCAGCACATCTTGTGAGCAATATGGAGAACGGATTAGTGGAGGTTAAGCTAGTAATAAAAAAGCTAAGATGTACAGAGATTGAGACTAGATTATTCTTCTGGCAGCTATTTGAGAAATCACTTTGAAGAGCCCTGCTTTGGGTAACAAATGCTCGGCTGAACAATTAAAAATGACCCACAGACTTTCCCAAAAGCCAATTCCTCAACTAATGTTCCTCTACCCAGGTGAGATTAGTTGCTAACTGAAAAAAATTAGTAGAGGCTTCTATTTTTGTTTTTTTAGAACATTTTTATAGTTGCTTACCAAAAATAATATGTACTTTAATAATGTGCTGACCTATTAATGATCTACATAAAGAAATAGACCAATGCTACTACTAGTGCCAAGATGTCATAAAAATTGTTCAGTGCATGGGACTCCACAAAAGTCTCACCCAGGAAAAAAGACTAAAGCCACGCTACCTCTCATCATCTTCAAGAACAGATACAGTCATAGGGATGGCTGCTTTAAATCATTACTGAGATTCCATTCCTATAAAAGCTTATCATTTTCAAGGTGCTGGCATAGAGTACACTGAATACAATTTTAGAATTCTTTCGTACAGGAATGATTTTATCCCTCCATCCAAACCTTCTTCAGAAAATCTACTTCAGATGTCTGCAGGCGATGTCTCTATATTCTTTCCCAGGGAATCCTCCTTAAAGCAAACTATGAGAATGTTGGCATAAGAACACATACTTATTTTTCTGCACTCCACAGCAAAGATGGGATCTGGATTCACCTAACTCTCCTGGTGCTGTGTGTGGAGCAGACAACCCCCTATATTGTCTGTGTGTGATCTCCAGAGGAATATCATTAGTTTTTTCCCTGTAAAGGTATCTGGCAAAGAGTGCATTTGGTAGAGAAAGAAAGGAAAGCTAAACTAGCGATGCTTGAGATGATGTCCAGGAAACTTTACAGGTGATTGTGACATCCTAATTGTGAAAGCCAGGCTCAGCTGTAATTAAAAGCACTGACTGTCCTCCTGGCTCCATCATTGGGGAGACTCAGACTTTACTTCAAGCCACTACACAGCTGACATTTCCATCAGCATCACCCACCCACTTATTCTTGGAGCACCATTTAACTATTCTAAATAATGAATTTTCATTATAGACCTATTCCTAAAGACCTATCAATTTATTGATAAGAAAGCTTCAACTGACAGTTTATACCTTAAGAATCACTAAGCCTTCCACTTGCTGCTTCAACTAATCCTACCCAACCATCATATCATAATATTTAATAAATCCTAATGAAGTCCCTAAATTAAAACATCTGTATCAAGGCACCTTCAAGTTTTTTAATTTTTCCTTTCTTCTACAAAATCATCCAGAATTCAGCAGTACTGGCATTTTCCTCTCATCTCAGTAAATGACATCTGAGCTTGGTCTTATAAAATGGTTGCTACTCAGCACTTGAGAGCAACATCATGGCATCCACTAGATCCACTAACATTCCCAAACCATCCTGATACGACTTCAACTGTCTTCCAACCCTAGGATGTGTGGATACAAGGAGGGCAGTCTTCATGAAACCAAGAAACGTCCAATGCCAGTGTAAATTTTTGGACATTTTTTATGAATAAAATAAATCTAGAGCAAAATTAAAGAGGAAGGATTCTTTTATAAGACTTCATGAAATTATCAATTAAAACTTTATAATTTGAGGAATAGGAAATGGCTTTTCAGTGTGACAATCACAACTGAATTTGTTGTAATTGTGTCAATGTTAATGATTACTTCTCTCTTTTCCTACCTCAGGCATGATTGAAAATTAGGTTTCTTGTTGGGAACAATTTTAAATATGTAAATATTATATTTACTCAAAAAACACCAGCATTTGCTTTCTTAATTGAATATTCATTTATATAGTAACAGTTGTTGCCATTATTCAAGAAATTATATGGGGATGTCACCACATAGTTGTAAGAGACTGTGAGACACACTTTCTATTTAATTGCTTCAGGAAACAAACAAACAAACAAAAAAGAATAACACCAAATGGAAGAAATGAGAAGAAATATGACGGCTTTTATTTTGAAACTCCTATTCTGTGAGAACATTATTCTGTCACTTGAGTACACAATTAAGAACACTAAACCAGGTGGAAGTTAAGAAAGTTTGATAGTTAAACTGAGAATTAAAAGTAAAGCATAACATTATCAAACTATTTATTACTATAGTTAATTAAGCAAATCAAACAAGCAAAACCCAAATCAATTTTAAATACATACCCTTAAATTACATAATCTTGTGGTTAAGTATAAGGACTCTCATAATTCTATCAATTGACTATAAAGTACTGTTTTTACAAAGATGATAACCAGAAAACTAATCACAAAGCAATCCTTATATCTAGCTAAGATTTGTGAGATCTTGGGGAAAATGTAGAGGATATGAAACCAACTGAAGACATACTGATATGTTTGTGATGGCGAGTCCTTATGAAATGATACTATGGATAGTTGAAGTTATGAAGAATTGAGGATTTTTCCATCCAGCACATCAAATAGTATGTAAGAGTTTAGATGGATATATTTGCAGGGTTAATTGTATAGGCTTGTGTCTCACCAGCTCACAGAAGTTTTGTTTTGGTTTTTCTTATGATTCAGACCTATCTTAACAATACTCACAAGCAGAGGTGCTACACACTACACTGTGGTAAACCCTGCCCCTGCTGGTGTGGATAGAGATGTTTGTTTACACATTAAATGACCCCATGCTGTTCTGCTCTATGACTTTGTCAATTGTTGCCCAGCTCTGCCTTCCCCTGCTCTTTAGCTAATGGTCCTTATTTTCCACAGTCAGCATGCCTACCAGAAAATACCCACGTCCTTTTCAGATGCAACTATGATTTTCCGTGACCTTGGAAACTGTGCAACCCAGTATATTAGAATTGCATGGGAAATTAGATGCAGCAAAGCCTGGAAAGAGTTGAGAAGAGCCCTGAATGTAACAATAAGATCTCAGTGAATGTTGACAGGAGAAGATTTTAACCTCAGAGTATGTTCTTCTTCGGCTGTACTTGGGTCATATTATCACCTACTGCAGAGTTATCCTGATAATTTGATGAGATAACATATTTGAAAACCTGGTAAACTACAAGGTGGAATACAAACGCACCACGGGGTTTCTATCAGCATTATCAGAACAAGATTGCCATCTAATGGCAGCCAGGCAGTTACTAGAGCCCTAACTCCGAGCCCCAGTGAAAGGAGAACACAGCCAGCTGAGGACACCTCAAAATGACAACTCATGTTACAGTTGCATATTTGCTAAGTGCTAGGAAAACAGGGCATTCCAGGAAATCTATTGTACTTGCTCTACGTAAACTTATATGGACTCAATATGACTGAGAACTTTTATATATTGCAAGCAAGAGGTATACAGTATCACTCACAAAGCTGTAATTTAACTCCTCTTTTTTTTTTATTTTTTCTTCAACTTCCTAATGATTTAATCCTGACCAAGAAGTTCTTTTATGTCCCCATTCACTCATCCCCGAGAGAACAGAAATAATGTCCTTTAAAAAGAGATGAAAGATCAAATGAGACAGCAGAGAGTGCGAATAAATTCTATCCTGAACAAAGGCCAAAAGGACCATGTTCCTGGATGGCACTTTGCACAATGGATATCACAAATCTGATGTCTCTTCAGGATTTCTGTTGAAGTCAATAGCAAACATTAAGTCAAAGTTCATGACTTACAAATCTCAAGGAGCAGAGCAGTTTGGAACACAACCGTCAGTATATTTGAGATTTTAAAATTTATAGGAACTAATTTTATTAGAATAGAGAATCCAAAACTGTTGAGTCTGACTGAGACATCTCCTGCTTCTCATCATTTATCTCTCAGGCTCCAAATTTCTTAATATGATAAGGGTGTGAGTTACTTCCATGAACTGCCACCTAACGCACCCAATATTATTCATTGTTTTATTTTTTTTTTGTTTTGATTTGTTTTGTTTTTCGAGACAGGGTTTCTCTGTGTAGCTTTGCGCCTTTCCTGGAGCTCACTTGGTAGCCCAGGCTGGCCTCAAACTCACAGAGATCCACCTGGCTCTGCCTCCCGAGTGCTGGGATTAAAGGCGTGCGCCACCAACGCCCGGCTCATTGTTTTATTTTTATCACTATAATTTCATGAGTTAGTAAATAAGTGACAATCAGAATGAACTCTATATATTGTCATAGCTTAATCTTAAATTTTCAGACTGTGATTTTGTTCACAGAAAGAAACTTAAGAGTATTGAAATATAAACACAAAAGATGTTTAGTTTTGGTCCTTTTAGAAAAATACTTCAGCTGGATTTGTTTTTTTGTTTGTTTGTTTGTTTTTTGTTTTGTTTTGTGTTGCTTTTTTAAACAGGACTTCATGCTTCCAAAGTAGCATATAATATGATAACTGTAGTATTTTTGGTATTTATTCTTACAATCCTTTATGTAACTCCAGTTATAATAGCAATGAGTTCCTCTTGCTTTATTTCTCCATCAAAATCTTTTTTTTGAGTTTTTTTTATTTTATAATTAATTTAATTTTACATATCAGCCATGGATTCCCCCTGTCCTCCCTCCTCCCGCCAGCTCATGCACTGAGGACAGGTCCTGGTCCCACTGCCTGGGTGGCTCCCAAACAGTTCAAGCTAATCAACTGTCTCACTTATCCAGAGGGCCTGATCCAGTTGGGGGCCCCTCAGCCATTGGTTCATAGTTCATGTGTTTCCACTAGTTTGGCTATTTGTCCCTGTGCTTTTTCCAATCTTGGTCTCAACAATTCTCACTCATACAAACCCTCCTCTTTCTCGCCGATTGGACTCCTAGAGCTCCACCTGGGACCTGGCCGTGGATCTCTGCATCTGGTTCCCTCAGTCATTGGATGAGATTTCTAGCAGGACAGTTAGGGTGTTTGGCCATCCTATCACCAGAGTAGGTCATTTCGGACTGTCTCTCTACCATTGCCAGTAGTCTATTGTGGAGGTATCTTTGTGGATTTCTGTGGACCTCTCTAGAACTTTGCTTCTTCCTATTCTCATGTGGTCTTCATTTATCATGGTCTCTTATTCCTTGTTCTCCCTCTCTGTTCTTGATCCAGCTGGGATCTCCTGCTCCCCTAAGCTCTCTTTCCCTTGACCCTTGCCCTTCATTACCCCCACTCACATCCAGGTTGTTCATGTAGATCTCATCCATTTCTCTGTCATTGGGCGATCCCTGTGTCTTTTTTGGGGTCCTGTTTTCTAGGTAGCCTCCCTGGAGTTGTGACTAGCAGTCTAGTCATCTTTGTTTTACATCTAGTGTCCTCCTATGAGTGAGTACATGTTTGTCTTTCTGAGTCTGGGTTACCTTGCTCAGGATGACTTTTTCTAGATCCATCAGCTCCTCCATCAAAATCTTTATCAAATTCTTCTATTATAACCTGAAATCACTCATCACTAATATTTTCTGGCAACACATCAAAAATTCCTCAAACTTATTTTACATAGATCATCACCATACATATATATGTGTGTGTGTGTGTGTGTGTGTGTGTGTGTGTGTGTGTGTGTGTGTGTGT
>CABHPR010120842.1:0-29536 GCA_902168415.1 Peromyscus melanophrys | reverse complement strand
TGTGTGTGTGTGTGTGTGTGTGTGTGTGTGTGTGTGTGTGTGTGTGTATGTATATGTGTGTGTAGGTGTTGTGTTTTGCTAAATTGTTCTATTATCAATAAAAACTCAAGTCAGATAATCAAGTGAAAACCTTACAGATCTAAGAAGCAAAGGAGGAGCAACTGACTCAGCCAGCACCTCTTCTTTCCACAAGTTTCAGATGAAAGAGAGCTTGTGAATTTCAAGCCCCTCCCTTCTCCTTCCTGTCTGTCTTCCCTATCCTTATTCCTGGCCTCTCTATGGCTAATTCTGTTGAGCAAGTCACTGGCTCTGCCCCCTAATTCAAGTTAACTTTATTAACACAGTGTAGGAGTGTTACAGTGCAGTCAAATATTCCATAACATGTGGGCACTAGTATATAAATAAATCCTACTGAGTTTCTTTTTGGTGTTTATGTTTATATGATTTCAGGGCTAATCACTGTGTATTGGATAATCAGCTGAGGGTCCATGCCTGGGAGAGACTAATTCTCCCTTTTCTCAGCAGACATTAGTTGCCTGTAGTTCTCTGTCTAGGAGTTGGACACTATGAGATTTTTCCCCATCTTTCCTTGTTAGTATGCCTCTTGATACTGTCATTATTCCGGTCTTGTTGGCACAAACATTTCTACGAATTAAAGTCTCACAACAAACTTTTTGTTCCTCTGGTTCTCACTTCTTTCTGTCCTCTTTTCCACGATGTTCCTTTAGCCTTAGGTATAGGAGTTATAATGCAAACATATCCACTAGGCCTGAGCACCACACAATCCTTTGTTCTCTGCATTGTGTCCAGTTTTTTTTTTTTTTTTTTAAATAATGGTCTCTCTGGTGAAATGAATGGTCCCCCTAGGCTCATATATTTGAATAGTTGGAGGAACTGTTTAGAAAGGATTAGAAAGTGTGGCCTTCTTGGAAGAGGACCATCACTGTGGGTAGGTTTTGAGTTACTTGGACTACCATGACTAACAACTCAAACCAAGGTTTCTCATGTCTGGCACTGGGCGTTTGGTTAGGTAGTCACAGCTCTTTTGGGGAACAGTGTCATCCAAATGGCATAGCTTCATACATGTATTTATTAACTTCCAAATTATATATCCAAAGCTAAGTGGCATATGTTTCTGAGTTTTGCACAGTCTAGTTGAAGACAGCCTATGTCCACTTCTTTTGATCCAGATACATCATAAGCCCTACAAACTTAAAGTTGATTTTTAAAATTTCCTTGTGTTAATGTTGCAATTCTTTATACATTGCCATTCATATTAGCAAGACCACTAGGGGTTCATCTCAACTCTGCTGTGCTTTTACCCATTAAAAATTAATAACAAAATTACCTTCTTAATTAATAAGCACAGGAGGAATTCCTAACTCATTGAAGAATTTTTATAATGCTTCATCAAATTCAAAATATTTAGCAACTACCTAATTAATTTCTAATTGATATTGCTGGGCCATTACCTCTATTTGCATGTGGACATACACCAATACTGCCCCAAGTATTTGAGAAGCAAATCCAAACTAAATAACACAAGTAATAAAGTTTGTCTTTACTATTTCATCCACCTAATATATTCTTTTCCAAAAAACATTAAATAATTTAAATCTATTTTCAATCAAGTAACCCATCTTCAAGTAGTAAAGACCAACTGCAATGCAACACAGCAGTACAGGCTCCCTTTTATCATTTATGAACTTAGTTTCTAGTGATTAAGGTATTTAAAACAGAAATGTGTTCTTTCTCAGATACATTGCTATTATACAGTATTTGGGACAAGTAACTAATATCCACAGGAAAAAGTTTTCAGCTATTTAATTGGACTGATTTAACATACAGAAAAATGTGCTGTGTTTTTTAAGCAACATATCTTAATTTGTTAATATTTAACATTACCAACTCATCATTTTATGTTATAAAATTAAGAAAATAATACTTTAATTAGAAAGAATATTCTGAAATAACCTATAATAGTGATGAATTATTCAAAACTCAAGGGCCCTGAAAAATACCAGTGATAAAACAAAGTATTTACAAAAGATTAAAACTGTCTAAATCCCAAGAAGCAGAATCAAACTGTATTGGCTCTAGCCTATGCAAAGGAGAAAGCAAGACACTTTGCATCAAAGCATGCCTCAGTCACCTACTTGGTCAGGCTGACATTTTTGAGATGAATATAATCACAGTGTTACAAATGGAGAACAAGATTCTTTATGGCAGAAATGGAATCCTGATTCAGATATGTCTGATTTCAAGGCATCAAAAATCTTTTTCACATATTTATATATTTATTTTTATTTTTTGTAAATAAAAATAAATTCATATATGAGTATACACACTGTGTCTAAATCATTTCCACTCATAATTTCCCCCTTCCAACTTCTCCCTCTCCTCCATTCTCTCTCATGATCTCTTCTATAATAATTATTGTAATATAGACAGATGATAGATAGATAGGTAGATAGATAGATAGACAGGCAGACAGACAGACAGATAGATAGATAGTGTATGGATAAACAGACTTAAGTTTCTGAAGTCCTTTAGTGTTGCTCACATGTACATGTGTTCAGAGCTGACTATTTGGAATTGGATAACCTATCCAGGGCTCATCTCTGGAGAAAACTAGTTGTTCCTCTCTTAGCAGCCATTCATTGTTTGTAGCTCTTCATCTAGAGGTGGGGCCTTGCAAAACTTTTCCTGTCCACATTGGTATGTCAACTGGTGTGATCCTTATGCAGGTTTTGTTTAAACAACTATATTTTTGAGATTTCATGATTTCAGCTTTCCTGTCACATCTGGAAGATACTGTGTTACATCAGGCATCTTGGTCCTTAGGAACCTACAATCTTCCTGCCTCCTTTTCCATGACTTTCCTTGACCCTTATTTGTGGTTGTGTTGGGGCTGAACAACTCAGTCTCTTATTCTCTGCCCTTTAAGCAGTTGTTGATCTCTGTAATAAGTTTCCATCTGTTACAGAAGACTTATTTTTGATGCCAGTTAAGAGTTAAACTTATCTTTGAGTCTAAGGATATATATTTAGAAAGCTATGAGATGCTATTTTGATTTAGGAAAATGGTACTAATGGTTTCTCTGTGCTCTATAATTTCTCCACCTATGAACAGATGGCTAGGTTTACAGTAACAGATATGAATTCCCTCCTATCAAGTTTACTTTAAGTCCAATCACGTAGTTTTTGGTTACCCAAAGATTTACATGCCACTATTGCATAGAGAATATATTGCTGGGCTGGTCATTGTTGTGGTTCACAGATTTAACAGCTAGGTAAGACTATTGATTACCTTTCTCCCCTGGCAGCTTACATGGCATTGTCTAATGCTATAGGAGCTGCTCAGGAAAGAAACTTTTAATTCTGTACCAGCTCAATTTCTTCAAATTCTATGTCCAAAGTGTGTGGTGACCTCAGCAATATGGTCTTATCTTCAGGCTCTAGAAGGAAACCAAGGGCAATAGCAATGATCTATATTGTTTGGGAAATCTCTTGAACTTCCTCTCCTATGCCTGATCAACAACTGGAAGTGGGAGGTTTCTCTTGCCTAGTACTGGGATATTTATTCAATAACCTATGACTTTTAGGGGAAGTATTATCAATATTTGTATCCCAACTTTACCTAAACTATATACATTTTCAAGTGGAATTTCTTTGGGTTGTTATGTCTTGTTTCGTTTTTGTATGTTTGTATGGGCTTATTGCTACATGTGTATTTTAAAGTAAGCTTATGAGGCTATAATCCCTATTATTTTTCATTCTAACTTTTAGTTTATCTGGGATGCATCCTAAAGATGCAATATTCTTTAAAAGTTTTTAAGGTTAATTTGATGTGGCTTTGATAAGGTTCTGGCTCACTATTGAACCTTCAGTTTCCTTCCCACAAACTTACTTACATTTTAAACCAACTCATTAAGACATACTGCTCTATAACAAGCAATGTATTTTAAAGTGTATGATTTTTATGCAATGTGACATGAAATCAATACCAAAAGCAAGACAAGAAATATATTCAATAGCTCCCAAGTTTCCTTATCATCACTGGATTCTTTCAGTCTCTTCCTGTCAGACCTTCTGTCCCCAGACAATGATGTGTGGGGGTTTGTTTTCCTGTTCTCTGTGAAATTCACATTGTTTACACTAATGGGAATTTGTGTTATTTTCAACAGCATTTTTCACGCAGTTCTTCAGCGATGAGCCCATGTTCTCATCCTGATCAATATTCCAGTTTTTGCTGAATGCTTTTCTATAATGTGGATTTAGACCAATTTATCAACCTAATCTTTAAGCTATTCTCATTTTTATTTTAAAATATATAATTTCAAAGTAATATGACATTCTATGACAAGAGTAGATTATATTAAAAGTACAGAATGTGATGTTTGGTGTGTGTGTGTGTGTGTGTGTGTGTGTGTGTGTGTGTGTGTGTGTGTAGAGAGAGAGATATAGATATATATTTCTACATTTATCACAGTCATAACCTTTAATGCTTCTATTATCCACGTTTTGAATGAGATACCCATAATTTGTTCATCTTATACCTGATCAATGTATTCCATTTTTTTCTTCCCAGACACCATAGTAAGCATCAATGTAACCCCATCACCATGTTTCTAAGATCCATGTGTGCTCTATCACCCTTCCCTCTTCATTAGATCAGTGTTGCTGCTCCAATGACTTTTCCAGGCTACTGTTTCCCACCACATCCTGCCACAGCAAAGACTGATGGGTGGCTGGCATAAATGTAAAGGGACTAACAGCTAAAGATGATGAATTACAGACACAAATCTAAATTATCTGGATATATATTGTCCTATATACTAGCCCTTTTATAACATCTATTTAGAGAAGAGATACCTTACAGTTGCCCAAAGATCACATCTAAGCAACAATTTGTTTTAGAGGATGAGGTGACAGGTAACCGGCTCAGCATCTCGCTCTCAATTATACCTTCTGTGCAATGAGTCAGAAAAATAACAAATCAATTTTATTCCCTTAAATAAAGTGAATAGTGGCTGTAATACTTTATATAGAAAAAATTTTTAAAGGTTAATGTTTTCTCAGAGCAGACACATGGAGCTACATCTTTGTTTAGATTTGAAGTCATTTGTTCTTCACCATTTCTGTCTGTCAAACACAACTGTTCTTCACCATGACTGGCCCCAGACAGAACAGGTGGTCATGTCATCTCTACATTCAATTATTTCATAAATATCCCAATAAACAGAAAATAGTGATGAGAATATGATTTGGGAAGTTTTAATCTCAAATCCCTATAATTCCATGACTCCCTCAGTCAAGGTACTCATTTCCCAGTTTTGATCATTTTACACAATTTATCAACTTAATTTGTTCCCTTCTCCATACTTGTAAATCAACCAAATAATGGATATAATCATGCAGCCACAAACATCTCTACAAAGTATTATATAAAATTCAAACTAAACAAGGTCATTATAAAATTCAACAAAACGAACTATAATTCTGTAAGACTCAGTTAAATCTTCTTCTCTCTCATTAATTCAGAATGATTTTTTCAGTTTTTAAACATTTAAGTGATATATAAGAACACAAACACTGTACATGAACTGAGTTAAACTTATCTATCTCTGTAATATTCATCATTTATTCATAATAGAAACATCCAAAATCCTAACTTTTTATGAAGAGTATATATATATGCTCCCATGAGGGTGTCACTTTTCATTTAGCTGTTTTAAACTACATTTGTCACCTTTGCCCTTCCCCCGTCCTGACCACTGACAGAAGAAACCTAACCATGCATCCTGTAGAATTCTCCTTGCCTTATCGTCAGCTGCCTATTGGCAATCTTACCTTGTCACTTAGCACTTACTTTCTTCTCATTCCAATACTTCTGATAAAATTCATTGTTCAATCTTATTTCAAGAAGTCCCAAATTAGTAAAGTTTATTTATATAATCTCCCATTACAGAAAAAGAAATTTATTTAAAATTATGAGACCCACTTTACCACACAGAGTTTAAAAGCTATAAATACAAATTCCTCTCATTATCTCATAGGTATCCCATAAGTATGTGTGGGATAAGATTATGAGAGGAGAGAGAAAATGAATGTTTCAGGGTTGGCACTATACTTTTCTCAGAATTTCATCAAAGGAACAGACTGTCCTCTTGTTATGACCGCTAACGTTAGGGATTGATCTAGGGTTTAGGTATACCATCTAATCCATCTCTGTACCACCCAACTATTAAAAATTTATACTGTAACTATACAATAGTAAATATGAATGCTTTCTTTATTGCTTGTAGTTATGCTTTTTGTACTATTAGATATTAAATAAGAGCCTTACTGAGAGACATTTGAAGTATTTTCAACACTTTTTTACTGTAGACATCTAAATGAGTAATATGTACACAGTATTATTTTATAGTTTTCTAGTTTCAAAAGTTTGGATAATAGAGATTAGATAGTTTGGTCTACAGGTAAACATGTTATGCTATATTACATATCTACCTGCAGCAATCTAAATGTTTGCTAGATGATAACAAATTGTCCTTTAAAAGACTCCTTCTAAGGGGAACACTTTTTACTGTGTTCCCCTAATATCTAACTCTTAAGATAAATACACATGAAGGACAAATTTTAGAAGTTATCTTCATAAAAACTAATAAATCAACCTTTTCTAAAGGATAGCTGTGAAACCAACTGCAGGCAGAATATTCTGAGAAAATTTAATCCCAAATTGATATACAATGGCAAACTAAAATAGGGTACAAATTTACAGTATATTCACTGGGTATGAATATGTAGCCTGAACCAAACATCTCAAAATAGGGCTGAGAATTAGTACAAGAATAGAATTCACACAAGTTAGAAGTAGGAACACCAAGAGCTACAAGGTCATTCTCCTCTAATTGAGCTAGCAGACTCAAAACTTTAAAGCTTACCTTAACATTGTTGACCTTTAATGTACAAGTAAAAATGTAAGAGGTATCATTAAAAGTAAAATAAAATAATCTTTGCTATCAAATGCCTATATCTGAATACAATTAGGCCATATAAAGCACGTGGAATGAAGCAATTTTTGAATTTAGATATATATTATTTAATATTTAATATAATTTCAAACTATTACAAATGAGGTTGATGGGTTTCCTTAGCTTGCATGAGATGAATTTACTTCTTACTCGTCATAACTGTAAATGTGTGTTTGAGGGTATGTCTACAGTTGTTATTTGTCACTATAAGCTCTCAGATCAGCCTTGCAGTATCAGCATTAATGTCTGCTGCTAGGGATGTGGTGACTAAAATTTTGAATAACAAATCTAGATTACCATACTTATATTTGTTTAAAAGTAAACCATGAAAAATGGAATGGTAGCCACAGCATGGTTCCCCTACAACGTAAGATATTGTTTTCAACTGGTCAGTATTTAGTTGGAACTTACCTCTTTTTGAAAAGATTTTTGTGTGCAGTTTTATTTTACAATTGCTTCTGGCTGGATTCATGTTTCCACAGTTGACTCTAAAGTCATCAAGGACAAGAAGCTCAAGTATGCAGAGCACTTAGCTTGCTCCTTGCACACAGATGATAAAAGGAGAAAGAGAAGACTGGCCATGCTCTAAACAGTGTCTGGCTTACAGGGAAAGCTGCACTTAAAGCTAATTGGTTAAAATCAGAGTCATATTCTTGTAGGCATTTATTGGGCTCATATTACGGTAGGCATTTATTCAGCCCTTACCTGGGGGTTGAAGATTCTGTTCCTCTAAAAATTCTAAATCAAGCATTAGATCATCTTCGTCCAGTTCACAGGATCCCAAATGATTTAGAACATCCTGAAAGAAAAGTAAAACTGATTAATGAGGGAAAGCACAGAGGAGATAAAAGAATGGTCACATGCAACGAAGCAAAACACTCACAAATCAGAAATTGATGTTGGCGACTTCTAAATATACCAGTCCTATGAAATATTTTAAGAATGTTCTAAATTGTTTAATTTTTCCTGTCTTAGTTCCCTTAATTATCCATGCCTATTACAACTAATAACATATCATTTTCAATTGAATATATATATATATATATATATATATATATATATATACACAAAAGATATGGAAAAAATGAAAAATGATTCCTAGGCATCAGAATAAAAGTTTATTTTCACAACAAAACTTCTTTAACTACCATAGAGTGATATTTTTTACATATTTAAAAGTACATAAAATTCCAAATACGCTGATGTCTATACATAAAACCCTAGTTTCATTTTTCTAATATTTCAAATTCTTGGCCATATTATCATTGTTGTGTATAGGTTCCATCTCACGATGTCAACCTCAAATCCAAATTTTAAAAGTGGTTGTTTAGCCCCATAACATTTGTGCCACTAATTATACCAGTATATCCTGCAGGCAGGTCACTGTTGTAGGTCACATGGTTTGTAGCTGGATGAAATTGATTATTACATTCCTCTCCCAGTAGCATGCAAAGTATATCTTCCATCACCATGACTGCTAGTCAGTAGGGGATAAAACTTCTACCTGGTCACCAGATCAATAATTTCCATGTTTAATGACATAAGTTTTGTCTTCAGCAATAGGGTTTTTCACTCAGGCTATGGAGAATTATCAATAGCCTTGGTAATGGTCTATGGTGTTTGGGGGTGGCAGGCAGATTTATGGGACCCCTTTGGCCAATGGTTCAACAAAATAGAACCCATTCCTGGCACTAAGGGTTTGAACTTGGTGGTATAAGATGGCCAGTTGGGGAATTATCTCCCCCATTATATAATGACTTCATTTAAATTCCTTTCATATATGTGTACAATTTAGGAAGCTTCTATAGTAGATTTCTATATGGCATTTCACAAGATCTTAACATAACCTACCCTATTTAATATTCTTATTCTAGTTACTAAAAGCAATCTACAGACTGAACACTGTCCTCATCAAAATCCAACATAATTCTTCACAGAAATTGAGAAAACAACTATCAAGATCATATGGAAACACACACACACACACACACACACACACACACACACACACACAGAGAGAGAGAGAGAGAGAGAGAGAGAGAGAGACAGAGAGACAGAGAGACAGAGAGAGAGAGAGAGAGAAACACAATAATAAAAAAAGGGATAGTCAAAACAATCCTCAATCCTGAATAGTAAGAGGAATTGCTGGAGGTGTCACCGTCCCAGATTTCAAGTTATATTAGAAAGGTAGTAATAAAAACAGCATGGTATTAGTATAAAAACAGACACATTGATCAGTGGAATTGAATTGAAGGCCCATACATAATCTCACATGCTTATAGATACCAGTTTTTTGGTTTTTGTTTTTTGTTTTTTGTTTTGTTTTTGTTTTTGTTTTTTTTTTACATAGAAGCCAAACATACACACTCGACAAAGGATCTTCAACACATGATCTGAGTCATGCTGGATAGCTGCATGTGAAACGATGTAAATAGATTCATATTCATGCACAGGAAAGGCCACTACCATTCAAGCATAGTGGCAGCCTATATAATGGGAAAAAAACATTATTGATTACACACTTGAGGTATTTTTCTATAGGAACCCTAGTCAAATAAATAGCAATATTTGAAAAGAGTGAAAGGAATTTATTTCTAGCATACTGTCACCTTTTTAAATAATTCAAGAAAGAACACTTTATGTGTTTTGAGTTTCTGGAACATGATTTGTGAGCATCCTTCCCTTCCGGTAGGTACCTACCCACTCACTTGGATACCAAGCTCACAGATTCAGGCACAAGCCAAGGCAGAGTTTTTGGTAGATGGTCCAAGACCAGTCTCTCAACCACCTCGATGACCAGAGTCCTTTCTCAGAAATTAATTTTTTCCTGGTTATCAATATCAAAAGAAACAAAATGCCATCTACACAGGGACCATGGGTTT
Organism: Peromyscus melanophrys; assembly: GCA_902168415.1. Taxonomy (NCBI): domain Eukaryota; kingdom Metazoa; phylum Chordata; class Mammalia; order Rodentia; family Cricetidae; genus Peromyscus; species Peromyscus melanophrys. The sequence goes on along the minus strand of CABHPR010120842.1, from coordinate 19,618 downwards.
CTATGCAGCACCCTGCATATGCAAGGCCAGGCAGGTGTACTTGAAACACAGAACCATAGATGCAGGGTTTCTCATTCCCGCTACCTGCAGCTATCAAGGCCCAAAGACACAGATAAGTGTTTTACAAGTTGAGTTCACTCAGTTCCTTTTGAATTTGTTAAGACAGTGACCCACCATTGACGGTGGGGGGAAATTAATGTTTTTTTCATTAGGATATTATTTTTTTTCAACAGGGAAATACTAAACAACTTTCCCAGCTATTCCAACAATTCATATAGAAGTGACAGACCAATAAGTGATCAAATTAAACTCAGGAAACTCACTACATGATTCTGATGTCCCTCTCATTTGTGGGTGACTCTTGACACTCAGGCTTAAGTTTCATTTCTCACAGATATAGATGAACTGTTTCCCAAATCTACTCATTCTAAACTGCTTGATCTGATGGCTTGCTTACAGACTGATTTAGTGTTAGGGTGGTACAGACTCTTGGAAGTTGGAAAATCACAGAATAAAAAGAGGGAAGATGCCACAAAATGAGATGTTCTGAAGGATGTAAAGGTGAACACATAAACTAAAAATCTAGACAGTTTTCTATATCTCTCCATAAAAGAGATCGGTAGCAATACATTGCTTTTACTCACATCCAGCCCTATGAGGAATACTATCAACTGGAAATTTGTCTCCCCATAAACATCAACAAGAACAATTATTCTTTAATTAGTAGGAAAGATGGAGTGAAAACAAGAGAGGATAGAAAGAAGAGAGAGAGAAAGAAAACCACAGGACTTTCCTATAACAATCCCTGGTTGACAGAAACTGTTTGTCTTAAAATACATTAATAATAATAATAATAATAATAATAATAATAATAATAATAAATTTAAAAGTCAAGAATTTTTTAAAGGGTAGTTAAGAAATGCAAATAGAATTACTTCACCAAGCTAATCTGACAATTTGAGGCTCAACAAGACAATAACCAATATGACTGCATGGAACAATTTGAATCTGTCAAACATCATGAGCTCATAATAATTGAAGACAAAATCCAATATGACAAATATAAAAGGCATTAATAATCAAAAAGAAAAGGCATATGCATTGGTTAATTTTCTATCAGTGTGGGAAAATGCCTGATATACTCACCTCAGAGGGAGCAAAGGTTTGTTTATGTCACCTCACGGTTTCAGAGAACTCTGCAGTCTAGATGGCTGGAAGGCTTGTTTTGATATTTTTTAGGACTGTGGTGAAGCACAACCCCATGCTGGAAAGTATAAAGTTCAGTAAAGCTAGCCGGGCGGTGGTGACACATGCCTTTAATCCCAGCACTTGGGAGGCAGAGGCAGGAGGATCTCTGTGAGTTCGAGGTCAGCCTGGTCTACAGAGCGAGATCCAGAAAAGGTGCAAAGCTACACAGAGAAACCCTGTCTCAAAAAACCAAAAATGAAAAAAAAAAAAAAAAAGTTCAGTAAAGCTGCTTGACTTATGTAACTCAGAGGGAGAGAAAAACAAAGGGGGGCTAAGAGAAGGAGAATATTTGAATATCCCCTTTAAAGGCACACTTCCAATCATCTAAATGCTTACCATAGATTTCCTAAAATCTACCTCTGAATTATGCCATGGGATTGAGAACAAAGCCTTGGGGGCATTTAAATTTTAAACCATAATATCAGTGTGGGAAAACCTTTAATTTCCATTGTCTGGAGATTTTAATAAATAGTACATTAGTGTTTTGTTGTTCTTTCTTATTATGCATTCATTACCATATTAAGATCTGCATCATTGTGGACATGCAGGGAAGCAGGGTCTCAAGGCATTCTATGGAAGAACAAGAAGGGTTTCTCAGCACCAGTGAGTGGTCACATACAATTTTCAAGGCGAAAGAAATTTAGCATTCAGTTAATGCTAATGAATGATTGCATCTCAAATGCAAGGATGCACAACTGTGTGCTTCAGACATTTGATTAGAAAAGAAAAAGAAAGAAAAAAACAGAATGCACCCTGACAAGAATTAAGTGATGAGTAAGCAGCAACAGTCCCTCGTCTCCTAGTAGGTATAAATGCTAAATAATAAAGAAATAATGAGAAACCATGAATATTTAATAATGTTGATACACAGCTCTATACATCTTAATAACAGGAACATTATTGTGTAACGCCAGGAGCTGCAACATAAAGAGTCATTTTATGTGATAGCTCTGCAGTATTGCACAAAATTAAAAGCTAGGATTGAACATCTTTTAAAAGACATAAGGGCACACAGTAAGAAGAGTTCAATCATAAAATGCAAGTCTTAAGCTATGGTCACAAACTTGGATTTATATTTTTTCAGGATATACAGAAAATTCATATGACTAGATAAAAACTCATCAAAAACTAACACCTACAAATTTAAGAGATGCTTTCTTTCACTTGTTAATAGAGAATGGTTTTTAAGTCCTGAAAATGCTAAACACAGATATAAATATTTCTCAAATACCAGGGAAATTAAAAATCGGGTATCTAAAAAGTGTAAGAACAAGGGGAAAAGATGAGAATAAATATGAATGCCTGGTAAAACCTATGAAACCAGATTCAGGGAAACATCATGGCTTGCTTTATATGTTTAGTTAGTTGTTTAAAACTATCCCAGGATGGTGGTATCCTACACAGAAGCTTTTGAATTACATGAAGTTCCATTTATCAATTGTCCATCATAATACCTGTGCTTTCAGAGACATTGACCTGTTCGGCAAATCCTTTCCTGTGTCAATGAGTTCTAGCATATTCTCTACTTTTGCCTCAAAAAGATTCTGGTTATCAGGTCTTATGTTAAAGTGCTTATCTATTTGGAACTGAGTTTTGTATAGAGTGAGAGATAAGAATCTAGTTTCATTTTCTTACATGTATCTATCAAGTTTGGCAAACACAATTTGTTGAAAAAGTTCAAAACTCAAGAGGCTGTAGAAATATGAGTTTATGTGTGGTTCCTCAATTCTATGTGTCTTTTTTTATTCCAGAAACATAATGTTTTTATTACTGTGACTCTATAATACAACTTGAAATTTGGGATTATGATAGCACCAGCAGTTATTTTATTGTCAGAATGACTTTAGCTAACCTGGGTCTTTTGTCTTTCCAAATAAATTTGATGGTTTTCTTTTTAATTTCTGTGAAGAATTATGTTAGAATTATGATAGGGGTTGCATTGAACCTGTAGATTACTTCTGCTTGACTGGCCATTTTCTCAATATTAACCCTACCAATTCAGGAGCATGGGAACCCATTCCATCTTCTGGTGTCTTCTATAATTTCTTTCTTCAGTTTTCATTTTACAATACTTTTAGCTCACTTAGATTTATTCTAAGATATTTATAGGGTGGAATATATGGGTTGGTTCCCTAGTTTCTTTATCAGTGTATAGGTTCTTGCTATTTGGGAAGGCTACTGATTTTTAGTGTGTTAATTTTGTATCCTGCTACTTTACTGAATGTGTTCATAAGCTGAGGGAAGACTCTGGTAGGATCTTTGTGGTCTTTTATATTATCTGCAAAGAAGGATATTGTGACTTCTTCCTTTTCTATTTGCATCCTTTCATCTCCTTTTACTTATCTTATTGGTCTGTCCAAGACGTCAAGCTTGATATTGAATAAGGATGGAGAGAGAGAACAACCTTGTCTTTTTCCTTGTTAGTGAAAATGCTTCAAGTTTTTCCTGTATTTAGCATGATGTTGGCTATAGGCTTCCTGTATGTTACCTTTTTTATGTTGAGTTATGTCTTCCATGTCCCTAGATTCTCCAGGAGTTTTATGAGGATGTGATGTTTGATTTTTGTCATAGGTCATTCTGTATTTAATGAGATGTTTGGTTAGTTTCTGTTCTTGAGTCTAGTCATAGAGTAGATTCCACATATTGATTTATGTACACTTAACCATCATCTGCATCTCTGAGATTAAGAAGAGTTTATTGTGATGGGATGATTTTTTGGATAAGTTCTTGAATTTGGTTTGCAAGTATTTTATTGAGAACTTTTATATTGATGTTTATTGAGAAATTTGGCCTATAATTCCTTTTTTTTTTTTTTTTTGAGTGAAGAGACAAAGTACAGAATGGGGAAAAAAACATTCCCAACTACATATCTGATTAAAAGTTAATATCTATCTTTGTATAATATATGAAAAACCAAATGATGAACACCAAGAAAACAAACCAATTAAAATCAGAGTGTGGCATTAAACAGGGTTTTCAAAAGAAGAAATACAAATGTCTGATAAACATGTTTTAAATACTCAACATCTTTAGCCATCAGAGAAATGAAAATGAAACGTGAGATAGCTTCTTTACAGACTCAAAGTGGCCTTTATTAAAAAAAGAAAACAACAAAAACAAACAAGCAAAACTGATGACAACCAATACTACTTAGAGTGGGAAAAGAAGACCACCCGCTGCTGGTAGGAGTGCCAACTGATACAGCCACTACTGAAATCAGTGCAGTGGTTTCTCAAAAGGCTAAAAGTAGATCTACCACATGATACAGCTATACCACCCCTGGGCATATACCCAGATGACTTTATATACTACTGAAGCTACTGAAGAAATACTAGATTATATTATACTAATACTAGATATTATATATAAATACTAGATTATATATGCATTGTTCATTTATTCACAATAATCAGAAAATAAAAACAGCCTATGTACATGAACTGATAAGTGGATCACACAAGTATGGCATATATACACATTAGAGTATTATTCAGCTTTCAACAAATGAAATTATTAAATTCACAGAGAATGGGTAGAGATGGAAATGATCATTCTGAATGAGGTTAACTCTAACATAGAAAGAAAACCACTGTTTGTTCTCTCTCATATTTGAAGGCTAGATACAAAACTTTGAATATGTTTGTTTGAGTTGGAATATGCATATATGTTGGCAGGGGACCATGATGTAGGGGGGAGACTACAAGGAACAGGAGTTAAAACAGAGATGGTATCAAGGGAAGAAAGTGAATAATGAAACATGAAGGGTTAAGAGGGGTGGGGATGGGAGCACAGGGCAGAGGACAGGGAACAAGAAAAGATAGCTAGTGCTATCCTTTGAAAATTACAATTAGAATCCTGATACTGTAGAAGCTTTCTAAAATATTTATACACACATATATGAAAAGAGTTAAAATGGGGCTGAGAGATCACTCAGCAATAAAGAACATTTGCTGCTCTTGAGGAAGACGCATGTTTGATTCCAAACACTCACAAAGTTGCTCACAACCATTTTCAACTCCAGTTCCAGGGCATCTACTGCCATCTTCTGGCCTCTGTAGATACCAGACATACATGTGATACACACACATACATGTAGGTAAAACACATATATACATAAAAATTTTAAATATAAAAAGTTTAAATGGAGGTGCCCTGTAACAGAAACAATGCCTCTCCCAACCACCATAGACTATCAAAGAAAAGTTCATGGGGAAGTATGGGTTACTTCCTTTTGAGTTTTGGTCAGCTGGATTCTTCAGACCCTCCCAAAATATTACAGGTTACTGTCATTGCTCTTTATTACCCTCCAGAACTTTGTAGTAAAACCCTATTGATGAAAACAACACATATTTGACTCAAAGGACTTGGAGTAATAAACACATTATCAGCCTGAAAGCTTCATGTTTATTGATCAATTTTCATAGTGCTGGTGCTAGTTTCACTACTGGGGGAGAAAAGTTTTTTTTTATAAGAGTACTGTAATTTATAATAATGACTGGCCTGTCAAGATAGGCATATTGGTGCCTTAGTGGTATAAATACTATAGGAATAACCAATCATTTTCTGACTGGATTTAGGGCCTGCTCCACAAGACAGAATTCATGTCTAGTACTATTACTTTAGCTCCAAACCTGTGGTAGGTCACAGCACATATAGAAGAACCTAATACTATCATTTGCCTAAATTGGCATAGTATTAAACTGCCCTCTAAGTTATCTTTATATCCACAGATTAGTGCATCTCTCATTCCTCATCAGAGAATCTTTTTTATGCAGTAGATGGTGATCATGTACAGACACCTACAAATGGCAAGTATATATAGGCTAAGAGATTGTAGATGGCTCAACTCTAAATAGGATGAATAGATCATACATCCTCCCCACTTAGCACGGGGATCACTGTAGAAAAAAAGCAGAAATACTGAAAGAGTCAGAGGTAGTGAGTCTACAGCAAAACATTTGCTGTACATGATAGGGTCATTGCTTCATGAATTCACAGTGCTGTGATTGCATGCACAAGACTTGCAAAAGATCAAGCCAGCTGAAATTCCCACACTGATAGGTGGGACTCATGAAACCCCACCCCTAGCTGAGAAGCTATTGGCAATTGATAGCTGTCAGGGAAGAGAAAAAAAGTTATTTTTCAGAAGAGCAGTCCCTGGAAGTTTACTCATGCTCTAGTAGGTGGTCCTCAACCCATGCACATACTGGCAACAGTAAGTGAGCTCAGTGTACTTGTGTGTGTGTGTGTGTGTGTGTGTGTGTGTGTGTGTGTGTGTGTGTGTGTGTGTGTGTTTGTTTTAATAAGGGCAAATGGAGTTAGGTGGGGGAAATGGTGGGAGAGATATGGGAGGAGTAGTAAGGGAAGGACAAGTGAGTAGATTTGATCAAAACACTATATATAAATATATATATGTACACACACACACACACACACACACACACACACACACACACACACATATATATATATATATATATATATATATATATACATAAAACCTCACAATTTATAAAAAGTAAGACAAAAATAGTGTTAATCTTAAAAGGAATTCCTTTGCTTCAATGTAGATAAAAAGTAGGACATTTCACTGGGTAAAACAAAGCAGGTTCAAAAGCTAAATACCATAGGGTCTCCCTCTTATGTGGAATCAAATACATCAAATTCAATGAAACGGAGAAGAGAGGAGTGATTACAAGAGGCTATGGAGGTGCTTGGGATAAGCAGATGATGCTCAGGTACTAATCACTTAGGAGAAATGTGTCTTGGAAGCCAGTGCTTGGCTGTTTATTTCATTATAATGTGTACTTGAAAACTGCTAAGAGTAAAATATCTTCACCTCAGGAATACATGAGATTGCAGATGTTAATCAACTTGGCCAAATATTTTCCTGAGTCTATATATATTAGAATATCACAGTACACACAATCTATCTATGCAGCTTTTTAAGTTAAATTTAGCATGTAATACAATCTGATTAGAAATAAAAATCACTTAAAGTAAATTAATATGCAATTGTTGGTCATTTACAAATTGGAAAAATCCTGCTTGTAAAAAACAAAGTATTATTTAAAAGCCATTAAAATTTTGATTTAATGCATATTCCAACTTTCTGGTATTTAAGATTTATGGGGAAAATTGAGAGGACCTGATCATTTGCCTGAAAAGCTAATTACAAAATAATTTAAAAGACTAGCTAATTTGGTACTAGTACTTCCAAACACAAATATGACTAAGAAATTTCTAAGCAGACATTTGAAAATCTTGTAATACTGATTACTTTTATACTTTCACAAACAGTCAATATCAGAATTTGTTACAATTTCTAATGAAGTAATTAAAATAAGAGTTTTCTAAGCTCTAGGGATGTACCATTTTACCTCAGATGCCTTGCAGATAACTGTATTCTAGCAAAGAAATGCCTATATCTTTAAAAAAAAAAAAGTAAAAAGGTATTAGCCCTTGTTTTCTGAAAAATGTAAATCTGTTCTCCAGAGCCTAGATTCTATTAGCAAAAACAGTAAAGTTGATTTAGGAAAGTACAAGTAGAAACAAAATGCAATGATTACTGCATTTAGATGCATCTGTTCACAAAGACTTCTGGCATGCAGCATTTGTCTTGTTACCTCTGAATTGTGACACAGACAGTAACTATGATCTTGCCAAAAAAGGGGGGAATTAAGATATACCAGTAAACAATAGTATTTCTTTGAAAAGAAAACAGTTGCATCCAGAGACTATCAAATCATTAAGTCTAACTACTATCAAGTCACATTTGAAATATCTAAAAGGCAATATTTGGCACACTGGTCTAGACCTGAACAGATACTTAATATCTAAATCATCTACAATAACTTCTCTGCATTGATTCTATAAGTGTTTACTTGGAAGATTTCCCTCTTAAAATCTTATAAAAAATGTATATACATTTTGTAATGTGAGTGAAGAGTATACGTTACCAATTAAAATAATCTACTTCCATATAAATGCATACAATGAATATAGTTTATTGGTGTGTATTTTTGTAGTTAGTATAAATTAGTGACACAAATGAAATTAAGAGTCTATGAATTACAAATTCTTCCTCACATGCTGACTAAAAAGAGAGTTCCGGGGGTTGAGTGATAAAGTACAGGAGCTAGAGAGATGGCTCAGTGGTTAAGAGCACGTGGCACACTTCCAGAGGATCTGGATTTGATTCCTAACACCCACACATCAGCTAACAGTGGTCTGTAACTCAAAAGTTTTAGAGGAAACAACCCCCCCCCCCCCAGCTTCTGTAGGGACTGCAAACACACGGTGCAGAGACATATGTGCAGGCAAAACATTCATACACATAAGATGAAAAAACAAAGGAGTAAAGCACAAAAGCACTAAAGTCCAAAAACACTGGCTAGTAAAACTTAGCATTAGTTTTAGATGGATTTTAAAGCACTATCTGAATTCCCCAACCTTTAAAATTAAACTCTGATCATGCTAGTTTTATTTTGTATGTAACAATAAATAAAAAGTAAGTTTATGGTTAGGTAAGAAAATTAGACCAAGCCACTGCAATTATAATACATAATTGGCAAAGTTCAAAATTAAAATTTAGTCATTCTCTTAGTTTAAAAATCCAGTGGTTTGTTTTTTTCTGTCACCATTTAAACCATGATGGAAAGCTAAAGTGATTCCCCAGTTTCTGTGTTTTCATGACAAAGTAGACTCAATGTTGTTGCCATGTGTCTTGTATTCTGAACCTGACACACTCTGGCTAACAAAGCAACACTAACTCCAAAGAGGACAGCACCTCCTTGTAACAAATCTTGCTATCACTTGCTGGCTAACTGTCTAGTGATGGATGTGCTGATGAGGAAAAAAAATCTTATAACAACTGAAATATTTGCAACTAGTTATTTTAAGCATTGTGTGAAATCATTTCTTCTAAGCATCATCCTTACGTGTATATTAGGATAAGCAAATATTCGCAGTATGACGTGGACATCACTAGCTTCTATTCTGTGACCTTGTCAATTGTTTGCCGAAAACCATTCCAGTTAATTACTAGTCGTTGACTGCTCACAACAGGGTATTCTCACGAAGTATTCATTTGAATTCATTTTATGCACACACATACACACACACACACACACACACACACACACACACACACACACACACACACACATCAAAGGCTGATGACAACAGAATGCTATAATACTAAATCCATTGTTTAAAACTCTGCACTGTAATCTCACTCTACCTCTCACAAACTGATTCTTGGAAACTTTAAAGAGAAGTATTAGTTCATTTCAGAAAATATTATCCATATTTTTCTTTCACTAATACTGAGTGGATGTTTTCACCCTTAATACCTACAAATTAAATATAAAATCATATCTACATAAGTCTATGTCAAGACTTTTTCCATCACTACAACAGAGATGGGAATTGCTTTATCATTATAATGGGAAAGTTAAAGTCTTTGGTTCAAAAAATATCTCCTGGAGCTTAGTATGTGTTGGATCTGTAGAAATAGAAGACCACCCACTGGACAATGATAAATACATCAGTTCAGACAGGGACAATTCACTATTGCTTCTAGAAACATCCAGGAAAGCACATGATGTACTTGCTCTGTCATAATTCTGAAAACATGGTTCTTGCAGCTTCAGAATCTCTACAGTATTACCACTGTGTACACAAAATGTCTCATTAACCAAATAATAGTTAATTTACAATATGGTATGAAAATAATACTTCATTTAATTATCTACAGTTGAAGCACTCCATTGCAAAACTGTTTTAATGAAGAACATTAGTTTACTTTTTAGAACCACATAATTTAAAAACTATAAGATATTTCAACAAAAAATACACTATTTAGGAAAAGCACTCATGTAATAAAGATTGTGAAGTATTCTTAATTGCTACACTTATTCCATTTAAGCTGCCTTTGAACTTCTGAAGTATGCATTGATTTTTCTTCTAAAGCTTTACCCTCTCTTAATTTTCATTATTTCTGGTTTGTATGAATGGTAAAATTGTAAAAAATTCCCCATGCTTTTTAAAATTCCATTAGCCAAACTGGGGTCTGCCAAAGAGAATATCACTTGTGTCTTTGCCAAAGCCATGAATATAAAATTAACTATAAAACAAATCAATTGCATGGATAAAGACAGGAGCCACTGTAGACAGTGGAAATATGTAAGTGTAGACAGCTTTTTGTAATAAGGTATGAAAGTGAGTCTAGACTGATCTTCTCATACAGAACACTGGAAGATGATGGATTCATATCAGTGAATATCTTACTGACTTACATTTACACTTTATCATATTATTTCTATAATAGGAATAAAATTTATAAAATGAAACTTATTCTGTCAGCAGTGGTGTCAAATGGTAGGTTTTATAAATGTAATGTTTAACACTGACCCAGTCACTAAATCTGCTCTGTAAAATTAAAAACAACAACTAAAACTTGAACATCCTAACACATTACTGTCCATCTAAGTCTACCATGTAAAAAGCTATAATATGGCTAAGGGCTTCTGTTGTTATAGGCTAGCCCGACTTAGATGAACTGCAGAGCCTAGTCACCAAGAGTGTCATATTTTTGACAGCTTTCACAATATCATCATAAACTTCGTTGAGTTCACAAAACTATGCTCAGGCACTGTAAGCCTCTGGAAGGACTCATAGAGCGTGAAAATCAATGGGAACCTTAGATGTGGCTTGATATAGATAAATGGTCCAGGTAAAAACACTGTCAAAGGAAGAAATGCACAGGGCAGAATTAGGATAGATTCCAATGAGGTCTCCATTGTCATCAAGATACATTGCCTTATGGCATTGAATTAGTTAGAATATAACATGGTGTCACCAAGAAAAGAAGCATATTTATGATTCTTCAATATTCAGTTTGCTGGGGCTACATTGTATGGTGTGATGGGCTCTGCCTACAGAGACAATTTCAAGTTCTATGTTGACTTACACTGCATCACCCAGAACCTCTGATGTGTCACATCCCACTCTAAGATAGTCAAGAATGCCCTTCCAGCCTGGCGGTGGTGGCCCATGCCTTTAATCCCAGCACTCGGGAGGTAGAGGCAGGCGGATCTCTGTGAGTTCGAGGCCAGCCTGGGCTACAGAGTGAGTTCCAGGACAGGCTCCAAAGCTACACAGAGAAATCCTGTCTCGAAAAACCAAAAAAAAAAAAAAAAGAATGCCCTTCCTACCCCAAGATCCAATATAGCTAGCAATTTTCTTCCAATAAAAGACAGTATGATGTAAAAATAACCAAAATATGTATAACTTCTGAAATAAAACTTCCCTGGTTATCCTCTATGTCTTATTCTAAATCTTCCATATTGAACACTAATTCTAGTAATAAAAGTAAATGCATTCCCTTAAGAAGCAGCACTTTTTGAAGGTTTACCTAGTGTGGCGATTCAATCAAAGAACAAATGAAAAATGCTTACATAGTGAACAACAAACAAGATGATTTCAGCAACCATAGCTATTAGCATTACTAAAAATAGTGGTGCTTGCTCTGAGAAGCAGCAAGTTCATGTAGTGTTTCTCTAAGATGGGTGACAGCTATAAAGCTGTCATTTGGGCTGGGTAAAGACTAAGAAAAAAGAGTTATGACACAGTTGGGAGGAACACCATCTAAACATAGAAACAGCAGGTGCAAATTATTTAAAGTAATTGTACCTGGCATATAAGTAAGTACGCAGAGAGGAAGGCCAGATGTCTTGAACCCAGTGAGGCCAAGTGGTGCAGGAGATAGACATGTGGCCAACATCAGGGAATGCCTATTAGTCAGCAAATGAATTTAGAATCACTGTAAAGTGACATGCGCAGATACTCATTTTGGAAAAATCACCCTATCTACTTTGGCAAGAGTGTGTATCCTGAAAACCTAATGTCACAAATGTGTGCGGCATGGTTTTCTGTCACCCATAGTAACACTCTCCCAAAGTCCTTATTTGCATATGGCACATTTGCCATTGTTAGTTCCTTTCCTCCTGTGCATTTGTTGAAGGGAGCGACACTGGCTTGGTCAATATTTATGTGTCATCCTAGACTTTCTGGACTGGGCAAACACATGGTTAACACTGAACTCTGCGCTTTGCTTGGTTTCAATCTCTACGAAGACACTGGTGAAATTATATATATATATATATATATATATATATATATATATATATATTTGATAATAACATTGTATATTTTAAATACTCCATATTAAGTTTTCAAATTTACTGTTAGAAATTTTATTTACTTTGTTTTGATTACTATAAAGAAAGAAGAATCCATTTCATGGTTTTCACACTTCAGCTACATCAAACATTTGACCACAAAATTATCCCTTCCTCCTTGATAACTACTTTCTTAGCAATGCAAAGTGTGCATTATAACCTTGACACCTTTGTTATAATTCTGAGACTGTCACTCATTTCTTACACCATGTCAATGACTCCAATTTTTCACAGAAGCTAAGTAACCACAGCTTTATTTCAATGGATTCCATCACAAATCCCCCACTTAGTGACCACTGGTTCTGAAGTCATCAAGGAAACAGCTCTTCAGTTCTGTGTTACCATTCTCTTCCCCATGTATTCAAATACATATCACTATTAATCTTCTGCAAAGCATGTCTATCGCTGATTTCAAGAGATGTGGCAGGTTGCTCAAAGTATGTTTAATGTAATCACTTCAAATGGAAGATTGACTCTTCCAGGGCTACAGCTCTTCTTTACAGTAATCCCACATAGAAAATTAATGTGTATTACAGACTGCACTGGAGTTACATTAGAAATGTGGTTGGTCTTGGGCCTTATAACCATTCCATATAGACCTTCAATAATATCTATCCTTATTGAGATAGCCACACAGTAAAATGACAGATGGATAAAATGGAAAAGGGTAAGTTCTGAGCCAATGAACAACAAAAGCCTCTGCTGGATAGCTGCTGAACTCACATGAGATTTTATGTCAACATGATGCTAATTCATGTTGAGTTTGGTCTACTCAGGTTGGCCGTGATTATTAGCAATGTATAATATAAAATTTCATTTTCTTATCTCTTATTTTATGTGCTAATTAGTCTAACTTTTCACTTAAGCTATATTATGTCTTATAACTGTTTTCTAGAATAGAATTTAAATAGACATAGTCCTATCTCTTGGCAAGCTTCTATTACTTTATTGGTATCACCAGTGTTGTTGGCTGACAAATGTCCAAAAATACCTTGTATAAAATTCCCTTAAGGAGACTTTAAAATGTGTTTCCAGTATTAAGTGTCTAATGTTTTTATTTTATAAGTTTTAAATGATGCCTGTGAATAAGTACATATCAGAAACTAAATGCATGTACCTTTTCCAGTGCTATGAATCAAACCCAAAGTCTTGAGTGGAGTAACCAAGCATTTAACACTGAGCTACATGTCAAAAGTCTTACCTATTTCAATTATAGAATAAATTATGCTTCCTTAAAGGAACTTTCATATAAATTTGTCAGGACAAGAATTTATGTCTCAATTTAATTGCAACTATCTCCTGAAAACTTACAATGTATTACTTTGTTAATAATAATAACTTAGACCACTATTTTTAAAATGAGGTCCATTTTTTTTTTTACTAAATTGCTTCTTGAATTACTATACAAGTCTCAGCTGTTCATTCAAATGAGTTTTCTTTAGCAGATATGGGATATCTCAGTTATGCATTAAATGATCCCAAGTCCTTAGTGTTCACTGAGATACAGTCAAACTGTGATTTCCAAAGTCCACCAAGGACATAAGCCGTAACTCCATATGGTACCTTGACGTCCTTTAATCCACCACCATCTGCTCTGTAAGTGCAGCATAGCAAAGGGGTGTACAAGTTACTGTGAGATTCTCATCTTGAGTGTGACCTGGCTTTGGATCATTTCCCTTCTTGGAGACATTGCTCTTTCTGCACAGTAGAAACAACCCTTATGTAGATCACATTTGCTACAAAAAAAAATTTCTGGAAGAAAATTGAAAAGTGGTTTTCAAATAAATTTCTTATTCTCATTACCAAGTACAGACTTTAGTTCCATCACAGCTAAAATTGGGTTGCTTACCTATGTATAGAGTAGAAGGCAGAGGACAGCTAAGTACCAGCTGACCCAGGTTGTGTTTAAATGAAACCACAAGGATCTGTACATGTTGCTTAACAAATATCCAACTTCAGTAAATCTTTTACAACTATTTCTTTAAATTTTCTATACATTGTGTCTCTGCTATTTCCAATTTTATTTTAATTTTGAGTTAAAATAAGTTGTACTGTGAGATTTTTACACTTCCTGTGCTGGGTTTCTCACCAGCTAGTGAACTCTGTCACAATCAGTTTCTATAAGCCCTGTTATTACAGTCTTACTCAAATTTAACATCTTGAAAGGGAAGCATGCATTATCTAGTTATTTGGTTTAGTTCCATCTTTCAGATGTTCTTTCTTCAACAAATGCAGTTTTTGAAGTGTCACTAATTTTCCCTAGAGCAGCAATGTTATTTTATATTTGCTTATTGCTCCCTAAATCAGATTTTCTTCATTAGAATGATTAGGATTCTAATGAGCAGATTACACATAATTTATCTAACATTTCTCTCTAGTTATACTCATGTTGAACCGTGTACATTATTGAATGATTATTTGGCACCTGTTTGGATTTGATATAGTAAATTATTTTTTGGAACTAAATTGTAGTTCAAATAAACTTCAGTGACACAGAATACCCTACTTGAAACTTAGCATCAACAACATATTAATATTATAAAATTATAAATAATACATTTATGAAGTATGTGCCACTATCTGATATTTTGCATAATTTCCAAACTGTTAGCACACTATGGTCTTCCATGTGCTATAAGGAAATTTTTGTGAAACAATCTACTTCATTTAATAGCCTTTAATCACAGCCCCACCACTTTCCTATAAAGACCATATGCTTGCTGCAGTTGGACAGCATGGTTCTTGCAGCAGCAAATGCCGTAAGGACTACACCTTAGTCTATAGTACTTACTGCTTCGTTGTCAAAGCAGCTCTTAAGTCTTCTTTTAATCCTGTTTCACCAATGAAAAGCTATGGGACTTATCTGGTGAGCAAGACCAATCACTAAAATGTGTGCATTAGGGAGTTATGAATCTCATCTTCCTGATCACACTTATCCACACTGCAAATCCTGCACAAGAATGTGTGCGGCTTCCTAGTAGCTGTCTCATCCTTGGGAATCTGCTCCTAATCTCTGAGAGCCAAAGCATCAGAACAGCCACTAGGTACTGGGCTACATTTCACTACTGTATCAGATAGAAGGAAAGCTAGTAGACAGCAGGAGGAACTGTATGGTAGCATGACCAAGGTGTTGCTCTTAAAAAGCACACCACATGTGACAATGTATTGTCTCCCAAGGAAAGCAGGCAGTGTGCTAAGTACATACTGATTTCTCCCTTGGGCAGGTATAAATTTTCCTACCTCCACAGTAGTGTGACTTAATAAAGTCTGAATTCCTAGCATCTCATGCCTTGGCTAATGCAAAAACTCATATGCCTCCTGTAGTTTTTAACTTCTACAGTGTGTTCCACCATCTACAAGAAGATTAATGCCATTAGTTATCAGATTCAATATATCACTTATCTTTAAAAAAAAATAACTTTTTGCATTAAAGGGAAGGACTGGTTCCAAGATTCTTGACACACTGTTTTGAAAGAAGCTACATCATACAATAAACATATCATCAATCTAGCTTCAATATCACTTCAATACTTCAATATCACTTAGACATATCTCCCTGTATCTCAGAAGGGTGGATCTTGTACCATACTTCTCACAGTATTGCTTCCTCCACCCCCATTACCTTTTTCATTGTTACTCAAATTTTAAATCTACTGTGGTTGCTGCAGTCAAAATTAGTTGTTCAGGTTTTCAAACTTTTATGGAACAAATTGTCTAACTGGAACACAGAATTATGTAGTTATATATGTGGGATAGTTTTAGGTCAACTTAATACAAGCTAGCCTCATTTTGGAAGAGAGGACTTTAACTGAGAAAATGCTAAAGCCACACTGTCTTCCTTGCAAGTCTGTGACTCATTGTCTTGATTGATATTTGATATGGCAGGGACCAGCTTACAATTGGGAGGTGTCATCACTGAGCTGTTGACCCTGAATGCTACAAGAAGACAGGCTGAGCAAGCCATGAGGAGCAAGCTAATAAGCAGCACTCCTCCATGACCTCCACTTCATTTCCTGCCTCTTTCTTGAGTTCCAGACCTGACTTCCTTCAGTTATGAACCTTGATTTGGGACAGGAAGGTGAATTGGTCCTTTTCTCCCCAACTTGTTTTTGGGTATAGTATTTCACTACAGCAACACAAATTCTAAGACAAAATATAAACTTCTTAATTCCATATGGAATATTAAAGCATCCTTTTTCTCAGGAATACTTGGTGCTTCCTTATAACAGAAAATAGGTTCCCACTTTTGAGAAGGTAGATAGAAATTCAAAGTCATTGACTAGTTGATCATGAAGAGGCCAATATGCATGGCTTTGTGGGAGAGAATCTCTTTAAATAACTTTTATATTGTATATTCATAATGTTTCCTCAGACACTGCATATGTGTGGAAAAATAAAAATAAAGAGAGAAATGATGGCCTTTTCAGGAGATAGAGCATATGCAAATAGAGGTAAAACAACAAACAATGTTCAGCACGGGAATTCTTGGTTTCATTTGAAATGTGCCCTGTCTTATCCTAACCTTGGTTTGCATTTACCATGCTATTAACTTAACTAGGCCTGTGCACCCACAATGATCCACACTGAATGGCATGGTTTATAAAACCCCTAACAGATTTTGATTATTCCTAATTACAGAGCTAAAGATGAAAATACCTGCATTTTGTTGTAGTTTTCCTGGAGCTTTTATATTGACTTCCTTCTTCTTTAGCTAATTACTAGTCTCCAGGGAACTGGTTACTGTTTATTTTGAGTAATTATAAACTCCAATTCATATTGTCAATAATGATGCTAAATTCAAAATAAATTTGCAAAATATGTGATATGTTAAGGCACATGCATATATTCATAAATGAATCTTGATTACTTGCATAATTAGAGATTCTAAGAAATAAAAACCGAAGAGTTAATTCTTGAAGGGTATATTATCTGTATACTTCATAACTGATTTCAAAATACATTATGCACATTAATTTCTTGGAGAATAATGGATGACTTGAGCAGGAATATTTTAAGTAGATTAATTGTATTCATTTGTTCTCACCATGTACCTCCAAAGCAGACAGGATAACCACAAAATATACAAAACTTGAGTCATTTGCACATTCTATGATACTAGAAAATTAGATTTAAATTAGACAGTTACTTATAGGCAAGGTCTTGGTTTGTTTCTTGCAGTAGCTTCTAGCTGATCATTTATCAAGCTTTGCAGCCACCTAAGAAAAGTAGCCTTCTAAGCATTAGAAGATCGAAGATTCACTAAGGGAAAATGTTGTCATTTAAACCAACAGTAATGCCAACAAACAAATCTGAAAAATTCATGCTAAAAATTAAGTATTCCACCTCCTGCAGTTTCACATATTTCAAAGAGAATAGAAAATGTATAATAAAAGTAACAGTAAAAACAGTAGGCACTTTAAATGTGCAGAATCCTATGCAACCGTGATTAAAATGCCCAGTGCATAACGTAAAGCTTTTGAATCTCTTTTTATAAAACAACACAAAGCTTTTAGAATAGGCTTTCTCTAAATAATGCACATAATGGGCTAGAAGAGAGACTATAAACCTTGTGGACTTTCATAATTATATCTTTCACAAAATATGTAAAAACACAAAACAAGCTAAATAGTGAATAACATCCAGTTTTACTCCTAAAACTGAGAAGTATATATGACCCAAAATATATTTACAAGCATGTATCATGTTCAGTTCTATGCAATGCTAGTATAGAACACAGGGCTTTGTATATGCTAGACAAGCACTCTACCAAGTGAGTTAAGTGCCCAGCCCTTGTCAATGAATTTGAATTGGAGATCAGTAATATCCTAAGTGTTTATTTGTTCAATGTGAAAAAGTAAGCTACTATGTATATTTAATTTTCTAACAATAACTAAAAATTGACATATTTTGATGGACATTGGAAATTCTAGAAAACTATATTCCTTTGCCTATGTCCATGATATAAAAAGACATTTCCCATATATAATAATATAAAGGAAAGAAAGCATGTAATAGAGGTGCTTGTACTATCAGATAAACCCAAAAGTACAAGACAATGTGGGGCAGAAGTCTGCTCCAGTTTGAACAATTATTATGTACCAAAATGTTTCCTTAGAAACTTTTAGAATTTTTAGAAAACTAAAAACCAAAGAAAACAAATCTTTCCTATATTTATTAAAGGTTTAGGTAAAATTTCATAAGACTATGTAAAACAAAACAACAAAATATCATAATGTAAAGTTATGTTTGTTCAGTTTGCATCTAGTGAAATAAAGTAAAAATTTTCACTGTTAGATCATCTTCAAATTTAACACTGTGTAAAACTAAAAGTTTAAAAGTATAACAGGAAAAGAAATTTACAAATGTCAAAAGAAACAAATGCTGAGAGTTAGAAAACAAGGATTATAAAATCTAAAATTTGGGGATTTTTAGGGAAAAAAAGAAGACAGAATTAAGAAAAATGAAAGAATACTCGAAAAAAATAATAAAATTGAGGAGACATTAGAACTGAAATGGAGAAACACAAAGAATCATGAAACAATGAACAATAGAATGCTAACAGTTTGGACAATGTAAAACAAATTATTAAATTCCTATGAACTAACAGCCTAAAAGACTCAATCACACCATACTGAAAATTGAAATATAACAATAAAACCAAGGAGATTGTATCTGTAGCTAAATGTCTCTTATTGAAGAATTTCCCTTCACTAGATGGCTTCCTAGCTGAACTCTACCAAACAAACAAACAAACAAACAAAACAGGAACAAAGAACTCCCAGCATTTCCCAAACTCTTCCCCGAAAGAAACTGAAGAAGAGAGTCTTATTCTGAAGGAAGGACAGCATTGCCCTGACATCAAAGCCAGCTGAGGACAATACAGGAAAAAAAACACAACTGAAGGCCACTGTCAGTGTCACTGAGAAGCAGAGATGTGATATTGAGAACAAAACCTTCGCAACAGAATCATCCAACAGCTCATTACAGGGATCACTACACGAAAATCCACAACACAACTCACCATTTACAAAGAAAAAAAACCACAATCATTCAAGTACATGCAAAAAATAAGAATGACAAAATCTGCCTCCACTTACGGTAAAATTCCCAACAAATTAGGAGTAGAA